>JABUQX010018168.1:0-63789 GCA_015478945.1 Trachelipus rathkii
CTTCCTTCTGTATACGTTTCCACTGCATGCTCTGAATGAAGCCCGCCATCTACGTTTAAAGGTTTAATTAGATGATAACATAATAGATTCGAACACCTCCCATTTCCTAAACCCTAACTGATTTAACATCCCACACATTTTATCTTTTTTTTGTTCCAATCATATCTCCTTTCTCACCAAACACTATAATCTATATCAGACTTTTCACTTCGGATAACATACTATCTACACCAATGCTATAGTATATCTTATGTACTCTTAGTGTTTTAAAGAAAGATATTACATTCGCACTGACCTCTCTCTAAGATGCAATGCAACCTTCTACATCTCATTTTCTCTGCACTGGCCAAAAACCACCTGTTATAACCATCTTTTTTGATCCTATCAACCATTCAGTCCCGCAACACTATAATCTGAAAGCTGCCTACTCACGCCATCCAGCACATCATTCAAGATATCCCAAAAATGTACTCTTCTTCACGTTTCCTCCAGACATCGTCTCCATGTCGAAGACCCTGGTGCTGCTTTTCAACCTTAAATTTACCCATTAAAATTCTAGGATCAACACTCAAAGTCTCACATAGCTTTGTACACAAGGTCACTTCATCCAAATTGAACTCTTCTCTCTACTCTCTCATCTCTTTACCACACCAGCATCGCACACATTTCACACAAACAGCTTATGTTTCATTGTTTACTTTCTATTTTTGTTTCAGTCACAAGCGAGCAAATAAAATTTGACCATTCTAAATACATCAGTACACTCTCTTCTTCTCCTCACATTTATTCCTCTGAATATATATATTTATATATTATATTATATATTATATATTATATATTATATATTATATATATATATATATATATATATATTCTGTATACAAATATTAAATATAAATCATATTTATTTAGTCAAAAAAATTTTATTTAAAGTTTTTTAATATTTTTTTTACAAAATTATATATAATTAAATTTTTGTTTAGATAAACTACTTTTGTTTTGTTTTTGTATTTTGCATTAAAGTAAAATATTTAATGTTATAAAATTTACTTTATCAATTCTTCATATTTTAAACTATAGAGATTTTTGATTACTTGGATGTCTTTAAGGGTAAACTTTTTTACATTATTTATTAGTATGTATAATTTTTAAATAAATAAAAATATATGTAATAGCATTAAATATTTTTTAAATCATAGATATATTTTAATCTCACTATTCTTATTCTCATTATTATTGTTTCTTCATATTTTATTGTTATTATTAATTAGTATCATTGTTACATCAGTATCATTATTATTATTATCATTACTATTTTTATTTTTATTGTTTTACTTATAATATAGATACTAACAATGGTTTGTTCCGTAGGTTCTGCTCTGTTTATCTTCTGCAGAACAGCATAAGTGTGTAGAAGAATCTTGGTATACCATTCATCTCTTGAACAATATAGCGAGAAATTGGAATTATAATAAAAATTTGAAATTTATATGTATGCAATATCTTTTGTAACTTGTTGTAAGGTTATCATATATTATTGTTTCTGGTTGTCAGGTTTTAAGTTAATATGAAGTTCGTGCATCCTAATTCTATAACATGACATCATATAAATTATTTTTGGAAAGTAGTAAAGATAGGCTACTTCAATGGTGACGTGGAGATCTCGTTCGCGTGGATGCGAGCGAAAGATCCTTTTTACATTTTTTTGGTTTATATTTATTTATTTATATTTTATTAGAAGTATATTATGCTTTCCATTGTATGTTTATTACATAATTATTTTATTTTTATATGTCTACTATACGTCACTAACTCCTATCTACCTATACCTACTATTTCTACTACTAACTATTGTTACTGCTCCTACTACTGATTATACTGCCACCTCTATATATATTTATTGATTCTGTTTCCTGACTTTCGAATTATTCCTTCCTCTCCTCAATTCCAACTTTATATTAATCTTCCGCTTTTGATATTGATCCAACAACATATTGTTTTACGACGATGCTGAATCATCAAATTATTGATTTCAACATAACAATAACCTACATCAGCAGAGTATCCACAGCCTCTCTCTGCAACTTATGCGGGATACTGGCTATTCCGCGTGTTCCTCGTCCTTGACCACGCAATTTCGGAGAGATGATGTTGAATTTTACCGATTTCAGCATCTGACGATTTTCCTTGCTGTCTTCTACTGATATATTGATAAGCGATTTTTTCTGCTTCATTCCTATGAAGTTCAGAAATCAATTCCTAATCTTTTCTTCAATCAGCTCTCTCATTACTCCCTTATTCTACTCTTTGTGGAATTATTGCGATCGCCATTTTCTGCTTCTGATGCTACCGTTTCATGAATTGTTAAAACAATGAAGTGTTGGGTGATGTGCTTCCCTAACAGCTATTATACGTATACTTCTATTTTGTCCGCTTGCTGATATACAAAATCTTTTCTTCGACCTTTTCTGGAGGTCTTCTGCTTTGTTGTACTTCCATGTCTCCTCATGGTGAAGGCTTGTTATTCAAGATTTGCCGAAGCGCGGATATTATTTTAGGCAATATCTTTTTCTTCTCCTATATTAGTCCATGTTTTCCCTATGGGTTATCCTTCTCTGTCGATAACGCCTCCTTTTTTCTATTTACTTTTTCCTTCTCAGTGCTACTACTCTTCTCTCCTTTCTTATAATCCTTTCGTCTGCGTGCTGCTCTAAACTTTTCTTTTACTTCTGCTTCCCTTTTCCTAGTCCGTCACTCGCGCCCACATTCTTTTGATACTTATACTCCCATGTTCACGACTCCATCTTATCAGATTCATCCTTCAGACTCTTACTAATATTCTTACATTGTTGAACAATATGAATGTTCAATTATATCCCTTTGCAACAACAATGTCTTCTATCTCTTGTTGTCAGTGTCAGAAATTGCATCTATTGATAGATCTCGTTTCTCCTTCATTTCCGTATCTCTTTTGCAACACCTCTAGGGTTCTCCTTTATTGCTACTATCACATTATCATTTTTGGTGATACGGAGCACGTAATTGCCATCCTGCTGTATTTTAATTACAATGCTCTTCAGGGAAACTCTCGGGGAACGTAGATTGTGCGCTCCTCCAATTGGTCCAATCTCCTCAACTTACCATTATGATTACGCTTTAATATTACATAATATTTCTTTATATTTCTCGAAAAAATCATACTACGGCTCCTACATTCTGTTCCTATTTGTTATTCTTCTGTTTCTATTCCTGAAGTTAATGCTGTTCTTCAGGTTCGTTTACGTATATTTGATGTGATTCTAAACGGCTTTTCCTTATTGAACTCGGGCAGTAGTTTCTCTATTTGAATGTTCATGGTTTTTTGTTCTTCTCTTCCGCCTGTGTTTCATTACGGCGCTGTAATGGTTCTAGCATTGTGTTATGGTGAACAACTCCTTAGTTTTTTCTATCGAAAACGGAATTTTTCCCGTTGGACTTTTCCTTGGACGTGTTACACCAAACATCATTGGTGTGATTTTTTAGTCATTTTATATTCTGATTGAATTGGCAATGTGTCTACTTGAGAACCTACTTTCTGTTTTTTTACACTAGCCTCGAGATTCACATCCACTTATCTACCCAATGACTCATTCTCTCTTGATTTTTTTTTCACTCTATTTTGATTATTCTTCCGACTTAATCCAGGCTATTTCTAATCTTTCTCCTGCGTTACATTAATGCATTACATTGAAAAAAGGGTGTCCTTGTTTGCAAGGCCTCTGCAGACCTTTCTTCCAGAAATGATTAAAGATGGCGTGGTTGAATTTGACATGCTTCCTGGAAAAGGTATTTTTCCCCTTTACTTTCCTAGCTTCTCCGTTCACATTGTTCAACAAGGGCCAGATTCTTTTGTTTTGTTGGGATACGTTACTAAAATTCTTAAACTGTTGTGATACTGATTATATCTCTTATGATTTTATTCTCTCTTAATGGATGCACCATTTTTTCATTCTCTTGATTAATAATCTGCCTTCCTTCAATTCTGTTAATCCTGAGATGGTCCCTAAAACAAAATTCTAATCCTTTTGTACTGTTATGTATATTTATGCATTTTGGGTCTTTTCGTATGCAGTGCTATTTCCAAACGTTTGATAGATATGTTTTTAGTGGTTTACTTTTATCTTTACATTGATGATTTTACGTTAGTTGCTTTCGTTCTCCGCGGAGTAGCCAATTGTTCTCATCTCGTAAGTTTTCTCTCGTTTATTCCAATGGTCTTCGTTTAAATTGAGGGAAAGTGCCATTTTGGTGCTTCTCTTTCTTTTCTTGGCCATAAAATTTCTTCCTTCCTGTCTTTTCTCCACTCACTGATGGTGTTTCTGCCCTATTGTGATTATCCCTTCCTAATAAGAAGATTCTTGGTGCTACCTAGGCTCATTAATTTTATGTCGTTTTTCTCAAAGGACTCTGATATTTAAGTCAGTTACTTGCTTTTGTGTTAAGGTCCGTCGGGAGCTCGACCCATGTTAATTGATGTGTGCTTGTGAGGAGTTTGACAGAGTAAACTCCCTTATTGGTCACAACATCTTCTTTTTTCCCTGAATCACGTCTGAAACTCGCTATTTTGACGCAGTGATTATCTGTAGGAGCTCACTAGAGAACTGCAAAATGGTGGTTGGCTTCTTCGTTTTTTATTTCAGAACCTTCCTCCTGGATCGCTTATAAGTACTTTGGTCGTGGCTATTGCTGTATAGATCTTAATTAATATACGACTTTAGATATTTTCTTGAGGTGTCAGTTTTATGTTTAGATATAACACTATTGGCTATTATTATGTTTCTTTAACATATTCTCCTCGTGTTTCGTCATGCTGGTATTTTATTGCCCAATTACATGATCTTGTCCATTCCTGGTCGTGATAATTAGTGTGATGTTTAATCCCCTGTATCCCAGGTAAATCGGTTAGCTTTGTATAGACTACCGTGATGGTTTGTCCAATGGGGGATGATCTTATTCTTCCTGCTGATATCTTATCTACTTCAAATCCTTTCTTTTAACATGATTTATATGTTCCTTTGATTTGTGAATTTTCTACTGCAGAGTCCGTACATTTGTTTTTGCCTTTCGAAACACAGGTTTTTCTTACTTCATTTCTTCTCATCATCCTGGTATTCGGGTTTCATAAAAACTTATCTCTCGTTTTTTTTGGCCTAAATGCATATGACAATCTCTTTTTGGTCGTTATGTATTGGCTGTCAAAAACCAAATTTATAGACATACTAACTTTTAGGTTATATTCCCTTTACCTTTGCGTTTTGATGTCTCAATCCTTGATCTTTGCGGTCGCTTCCCGCTTCGCGTGGTGTAATTATTTATTGATATGGTTGACGATATTACTCGTTGGCTGAAGATTATTCTTTCTTTCCTATGGGAAAAATATTGTCTACGGATTTCTTAGAATTGGTGCTCTTTTTGGTGTTCTTCCTCTATTTGTCATGAGTGGCACATTTCGTTCCTCCATTTTGGGTGATTTCTTTATTTCTTGGTATTGAAAAAAATCATTTCGTATTGTTGTACATCAAAATTCTTATGTCGAGCGCCTTCATCGGCAATTAAAGGCTGCTTTGCGCTGCTTCCCTAATCCATTGGGTGGAGAATCTTACTCTGGTTTTGTTGATCTTCGTCCTCGTTAAGTGAAGATTTGGAAATTTCTGGGCTGAACTAGTTATGCTCACTCTTGCGTTTCCTGGTGAGTTTTTTGTCCTCCTTCTTATTGGATATTCCTTCCCGGAATTTATTTCTTTTCTACTAAGGCTTGAGGTCATTGTTTTTCTTTCTTCCTTCACAAAGGGATTTTAATTATTGCTGTTTTTCCCAAGAATTTAGATTCTGCTACTCATGTATTTCTTCGTCATGACTCTGCCATCGTTTTCTTTATCCAACTTTCTTTAATTATGGTCCTTATCTAGTGTTCTGTGACCGACTCATTTTTTTCACCAATTCAAATGGACCTGCGTGGTTTGAAAATGTTTGGTTGAACGATAAAACAGTGGTTTCTTGACTTTCCGAGTTCTGATTTCTGATAATCGTTTGCTTCGTTTCTTTTGGTTCGTTCGATTCTTCTTATGGTTCGGATGATGAGTCTGACATTGGCTCTTCCTTCTGCTCCCTCTTTTCCTTCAAGAATTGTTCCTGTTCTTTCATCTCCCTTAGACCAGGCTTTGTGGTCATTACTACATTTACCACTTTCCTGTTAATTCTATAGTTCCTCAAGGTTTGATTCCATTCTGTTTCCAATCAATGCCTTCCTTGTCTTTTATCTCGTTTTAACCTTTCTTCCTTGATTTGTTTGAACTCTAACATTTTTACTTTTCTCGACGTTCTCTTGTGAAGTTCATCTTCTGTGTTGTTCTTCTCCTTCTCTTATATCCATGCTTAGCTGCTATAGGTTCCTTCTAACTCGCGATTTGGGCGTCCGATATTGAAACCGGTGCGTTTCCAGTTTTCGTGAGAGGGAAGGTATCTGTAGTAAACTCCATTGTTTATATATTTAATATTTTATATTTTTATAAGAGTTTATATATAAAGTTAATATTTGTATTTTTAAGACTACTTTTGTCTTTGTTTTTTTGTTTTGCTTAAAAAGAAAATTTATGTATATAAAACATAATTACTTTTCATTCTTCATATATATTGATATAAATTTTGATACCTGCATTATTTTACATATTATTACCTATTTTACCTATATTATTTATCACTATTAGTAATTATTATGTAGTATTTTTTATTATTATTATTGATAGCATTATTAATTTTTTTTTATCATTATTATTATTATCTTCTCTCTATTCTTTTATTCTCATTATTATTTATTTAATCATTGATATTATTATTGTTATTATTATTATTATCAATTGTTAATCTATTATCATTATTATATTATCATTACTATTATGGTTATTTTTATTGTTTTATTAATAATATACGATACTAACAATGGTTTGTTCCGTAGTTTCCTGCTCTGTTTATTTGCAGACAGATAAAGTATTTGTTGTTGAAGTTCTTGGTATAGATTCAGCTCCTTGAACCATCGGTCCAGAACTTTGAATTATCATAAATATTTGAAATTTATATGTTAACATATTTATGTATGTTTGTTAGGTGTACATATTTATTGTTCTGTTGCACAGGTTATAAGTTAATTGAAGTTTGTTGCTCTTATTCTTTATTCAGACTAATAATAAAAATTATTTTTGCAAGAAATCTTGATTAAGTCAATATATAATATATATATATATATATATATATATATATATATATATATAATAATATTTATATTATATATTATTATATATATATATATCTATATATTATATTTATATATATATTATATACTATAAAGCGCATTGTAATAATAGAATGTTCTTTAAGATGAAAACTACAAGAGAATCTATTAGCCAAGTTATTCGTTCCTTACAGAGTTTTCGGCCAAGAGTGGAAATTTGTGTGAACAAGTTAGTTTTTCATATGTGTGACATTAGTTCTGCATTAAAATCATTCAAAGGAAATCTATGGAAATTTTTTGATGGGTAGCTGAGAAACTTCATGCCAACATATCCTTTTCGTTTTGAATGTAAGCCAACAGTATTAAGCCCTGATGTCATTTTTAGCACCTACTTGCGTATTTTCAATTTCTTGTTGGAGTATCAAAATGTTTTTTATGTCTCTAAAATCCGAATTATCTTTCTAATCAAATGTAATTCCCACAATATAAAGTTTTCGTTGAAACACCAAACCTGTTTGGTCTTTAATTAATTTTTTAAAGACGTTTTCATGCCATCTTTCAAACACTTAGTGGCTTGTTACCAAGAAGCATAGTTCGCTGTATGGAGTAGCTGACATATTTGTTGTTGTTCATCGCGTATTTCTGCCAGAAAGGTGGAGTTAACGTTTTTTGCCTTATAATTACTTCGTTTGCATAACTACTTCCTTCTTCTCTTCCTGCGTCATTTTATATACTAAGAGTTATTAAGTGACCACTTCTCTTTGAACTCACAGTATAAACCTTACTGTAAGAGCACATTTTATCTCGAGGTGAAATTAAATTTCCATTGGGATTTGGGTGTAGGGTAAAATCCATTACACTACATCCAATGTTTAATAGCATTCATTGAAGCAAAACACTATTGCGCACATGCGCACGTAAAAAATAAATTTCTACACGAAACATATTAATGCGCATAAGAAACACGTAATTTTTCTATTTTACAGAAAGATTACTACGGCATCGTTTGCTGTAGTAAGAAGGCGATTAAATGAGGTAATTAGTTAGGCTGGGAACGCACCCATATCTCTTCGATAGGAAGCTTATGCATAGCCTTGGATGGTCGTGCGGAAGTAAGAGACCATTCGAATTTTCGGCGAAAAGATGATTGAACGTCTGGCTGCATGTAATGTAGAAGAAATAAACTGAAAGGAGAGAAGAGAGGGGATGGATTCATTTAGAAAGGGTAAATTTGATTTGCTTGCTGTGACAAAGATGAAAGGAAGTGGTGTGAGGTGAAATGTGTGTTATGGAGTGGAGGAATGAGAGGGGGAGAGGAGTCGAGATTCTGATGAGTGGCTTGCAGCACAGAACTATGGTGAATTTTGGATGAGCTGAGTACTAGAATTTAAGGTGTAATTTAAAGATTGGAAAGGTTCAAGGTATGTGTGGTTGTAAGCATGGCCATATGAGGGTATGGCGAGGAAAGATGTAATACTGGTAATCTGAATGATGTTTTAGACGGGGTGAGTAGGGGCCTCAGATTGAATGTGTCGAGAGACTTGAATGGTTGGATTGATGATCGAAAAAAATGATGGTATAACAGATGGCATTGGGGTTGAGGGAGAAAAAGAGAGGTGGGGAAATGATCAATTTGTGTATAAGACACTCATCAAGCACAAAGGTATTATTCGTAAGTATACTAGAGTTGGTGTCGGTAGTGATGGTATCGAAGCGAAAAGTATTATTGATTTTGTGTTGGTGAAGATGTTGAAGTAGGTGATCGAGGTTAAATCAGTAAGCAGGTTTTGGATTGGAATATCAGATCTTTATGTTGTTTTATGTAAGATTACGTTACTGGGAGCATGGATGTAGAGGAAAGAGATAGGACGGAAGCGGGAAGAATTGAGAATGATAAGTTAAGCGAACAAGGTTATAAGGAAAAAGTATGTGAGAGCAATTGCAAATAAATCAGTTGAATGTGAACAAGATGAAACCGAAGAATTCTGGACTCAAATGAAGGAAGCCTTTGTTAGTAGCGTAAGAGAAGTTTGTGGGTGTGCTAAAGTAGGAAGTAAGAATGCTAATAGTGAGTAGTGGAATGAAGAGGTGATGCAAGCGGTTAAAAGTGAGAAAAAAGAAAAAAAATAAGCAGATTTGAATGTTCTAAAAGCCAATGATGAGGCTTCAAAAGAAAGGTGTAGGGAAATATATAAGGAATTAAAATGGAAGACTAAAGTTGCATATCTAGGAGGGGGGGGGGAGAAAGAGGTAAATGAAGTTTGAAAAGAGGATGAATGGAGACTTCCAAAGGAATAGAAAGCGCGAAAGGTTAAGAAATATACTAAGGAGTTATCTCCATAGAATAATGCATTGGGATGGTATTATCGTGACTGATAAAATGGATGTGGGGAGTGTGCAGGAAACACTTCTAAATTCTGCATAACATTTCCAGTAATGAAGAGGTGATAGTGAATTGTGTGAGTTTGATGGTGTAAGAAGAAATAGGTATTTTGGGGATAAGATAATTAGTAGGTTAAAGAGAGGGAGATTAAATACAGCGGGAAAACCAGATGAAGGCAGAGGTCCACAGTAGAGAGGTGGCTGGAAAGGAGGAACCACAACGAACAAGCCTGGGGTTCCCAATATTCACTTAAAATTCATGTGAAAGCCGGGCACCCCTTGTGCAACGAGGGCGGCGTATTGATGGCGGAATGAGAGAGGTCAACTCCCTCTAGCACCTATCGTAAAGAGATTGTGCACCAACGTTATCCGTTCTGAATATTTTTTTTCACTTAGTTTTGTTCTGGATATTTTTTCACTACTATATTTAACTTAAAATACTTTTTGAGGTTGGTTCCAATTCCCGATTTAGAAAAGAAAAAGACAAAGACTTAGTAGAATTATTCTTTATTAGGTACAAGTACCACGATAACATAGGGACAACAAGGCTACAGGCAGCAGAAAATACCTAATCTGCTTTTACAATCAATTTTAAAACACACAGACACAGAGCCTCACAACACTCCCTCTAAAATGGCTAAATAGGTGAAAAACCTTTCTTCAGTACGTAATAAATTACCTTTAAATTTCTTACCTTAAATAAATAAATTTAAAGTATAAAAAATAAAAATTAAAACTCTGGAGATAAAATTCTACATAAATGTGACGAAGTCAATAAAATTATATACAAATATGTTAACTCGATATATGTAAAAAATAATTAATAAAAGTAATGGGAAATAATTTATTATTTGTTATTTATTAATATTTTCCATTATATAACACATATATATTAACAATATTATAATTGTAATAAAACTCAAAAACAATACAAAAATAATACTTGGTCCAGAAAAGGCTAAAATAATAAATAAAATACAACGAAGGTTGGTAATTTTGATATTCCAACGAAGACATCAAAGTTGGCAACCCTGTTAAAACTAAATTAAATAATTCTTCAATTACAATACAGTTTCACATATATTGTACAATATTCGGACAAAAAATAAATTTATTTTAAGATAATACAGGAAAAAAAATCAAGGTTTACAGTAGAAGTTATTTGAGAATTAGAATACTTGATAAGAAATAGCCATGGAGAAACTTCGAATTCACATCAAATGTTTATAAATATTTGTCCGAAACTGCAAAACTGCGCAGTTTTTAAAGCTGTCGTAACTCTCTGATAATTTAATAAACGAATTAATCAAAAAGATGGGATAAAATAATTGAAACAAATCGATATTTAAGGTCTCTTCTATATAAGTCCTCAAAACGCGGCATTAGAATCGCTACACTAATGCTAATTGAATAGGCCAATACGTAGTACTTGGTTTCATCCACACGAACGTTTGAAACGCTCCTATAAATGGAATAATGTATTTCTCATTCACCTATTTAACTAGCATTAGCTAAGCGTTAAAAAACGCTGAATTAAAGCCGTATTTTAAGCGCTTGTATAGGAATCCTTAAGCTGCTTGTACCAATTTTAAAAGAACATCAACTAAGCTTGAGAGGGAAGAAAAGGTATATATATATAATGAATAATGAAAAAGTTAATAAGTCATAACCACTGAATATAAGAATCTGATTAAAAATCATAAGGAATGTTTCTTTAAAAGTCCAATATTTTTAACAAATTTATAAACAACTTAAATCATTCAAACCGCAAATAACATTTTTAAGTGTCGATATTAATAAATGCTGTAATACTTCATTCGTTTGTACACATATTTACAAAATTAATATATGGAATGAATAATATAATATAAATAAGTATATATATTTACAATTATATATATATATATATATATATATATATATATATATATATATATATATATATATATATATATATATATATATATATATATATATATATATATATATATATATATATATATATATATATATATATATATATATATATATATATATAAACTAAAAATCTGAAAATTTAACATGATTGTTTATTATTACTATTTATTACTATTATTATTATTATTATTATTATTATTATTATTATTATTATTATTATTATTATTATTATTATTATTATTATTATTATTATTAGAGAAATTTTGTAATGTAGAAAGTCTCAAAAGGCATATTCCATATTCCCTTAGTAAATAAATATAAAAATATAATATACAAAACTAATAGTCAAAAATTTAAAGCTGCCATTCGATTAAAAATAAAAGAAAAAAAAAAGAAAAAAAATAAAAAAATTATAAAAGAAATGAAAGAATAAAATTTTTCGCGTGATTCGCTGAAAATGTTAAATAATAAAACTATTTATTATTTATATCACTTTAATAAATAATTAATAATAATAATAATAATAATAATAATAATAATAATAATAATAATAATAATAATAATAATAATAATAATATGTATAATAATAATAAAAAAAATATATTCAAAATTTTGCTCAACCAAGCAGCCATGTGATACCACAGTCCAGTTCTACCATAATTTAATGAGGTTGCAGTTCCTAAAGTGCCGAAATGAAGTGAAACCTCACTAAGGTAATGTGGTACATCAAAGCACTCAACAAAGATGAGGAAAATTTCAATAAAGAAACAATATATATATATATATATATATATATATATATATATATATATATATATATATATATATATATATATATATATATATATATATATATATATATATATATATATATACATATATCTGCTATATATATATTTCTATATATATATAGACTTAACTTTAAGGAATATTTATTAATTAAGGGAATTTAATTAGGATATATATATCTATATATATATATATATATATATATATATATATATATATATATATATATATATAAACACACAAATAGATCTTATATATATATATATATATATATATATATATATATACCTCTTTATATATATATATATAAAATCATAGAATATGGCCAAAACACTTTCCAGACTGAACGTTTATGCATGGGTGTTTATATGTACAAAGAGCAGTTTATATATATATATATATATATATATATATATATATATATATATATATATATATATTATATATATATATATATATATATATATATAGCATATATATATATATATATATATATATATGTTCAAAATTCTCTTTCTCAGGCGGAAGGGCTGAAACCCTTTCTACCAAATTATTCTTTTCGTAAATGGTGCACAAATATATATATATATATAAATATATATATATATATATATATATATATATATATATATATATATATATATATATATATATATATATATATATTATCATTAATATAATATGTTACTGAATATTTGGCAGTTATTGAAGTGTTCAATTATCACTGTGTTATTAGAATAATTTACCTTAGCTTATATATATATATATATATATATATATATATATATATATATAAACTTATGTATATATATATATATATATATATATATATATATATATATATAACAACTATATATATATATATATAACTATATATATATGTATATATATATATATTGGACAGTTTTAGGTAGGGTGGGACTAGAGGTGCTTAGTAATTGCAAATTAGAGATGAGGTGGAAATAAAAACAACTTAGGATTTTAAATCTCAGCATTAATAAATATGCACATTATATATATATATATAACAATAATAATATATATATATATATATATATATATATATATATATATATATATATATATATATATACTATATATATATATATATATATATATATATATATATATATATATATATATATAATAATACTATATATATATATAACTATATATATAATTAACGTAAGTCATGATCAGAATCGTCGTCGTCAATCATATTCTTAAGTTCCTCTTCCCAATGTTCGTTATCTTTATTCGTTCCTTCAACTACTTCGAACTCGTTAAGTTCTTCGCCGAGTTCTTCCCTTAACTCCGCCTCCCAATCCTCTTCTCTCCCTGGGAGAGAGAGAGAAAAAAAAATAGAAAATCAAGTTTCATGGGAATTTTCAACGATAATGATTAGTTGTCTATTGGATTAGAATATATTGGGGGAGAATGCTTTTTCTTAATAAAAAAACAAAAACAAACTTCGATCATTAAAGCAATGTTTTACCAATGACAAAAAAATAATCTACGAAAATTATTTTTAAAAATAGGAACTGTACCGTGGCAGTTAAAAATGCTTGGAATGCAATTTATATATATATATATATATATATATATATATATATATATATATATATATATATATATATATATATATATATATATATTATATATATATTTATATATATATATATATATATATATATATATATCTATATATATATTATATATATATATTAGGGTGGCTCTATTTACTCTTGGTGAAAATTGTTTACGGAATGTGTTTTCACGCTACCTCCCGGTTTGGTTCCATTTAATGATAAAATATTGTGTGCAAAATTGCAGTTCAATCTGACAGGGAAAGGGCGCCCCAGTGGAACTTTAAACTCATAAAATCAGAAAAATATCAATGATATTTGATTATCAAGCGAAATATAAATCATATACAATTTTTCAATGATGACATGTTTAATAAATAAGAATACAAAACTAACTTATTCGTATCCCAGAGTGACGTCATACCCGTCATCGAATGAGAGCACAGCTCCCAGCAGCTTTCGAAAATGAGGCAGAAGCGGCAAGTTGGTCATAAGGACAACAGTTTTCTCTCGGAATTCGGACGAATGACAACACATTTTCATGATACAATGTCATCTGTTCGCTTACGTGAGAAAATATATTTACTCCTATATTACTCGCATGATATAACTACACCTAAATTGCAATCAAATAAGCAAGTGTTAAATGTATTATTTTTCAATCTTGGTTTGGTGAAGGTAACTTTACGTGAAAATGCCAAACTAGCTTTGCAGGAAGTGATTTTTTTGGGGGGGATGGAGAGGGAAAGCACGAATTCCAACACGGGAGATGAGAAACTCTTCCCAAAATCAGAGGCTTTGTACAAAGAATGGAGACAAATACAAAAACACGCTGGTAGATCATCGGAAGTTTATAAGAAAAAAGAAGCAGGTTTTGAAATGAAACTCGAGGGTCTATTTGACATTGCACATGCAAACTCTTTTGACATAATTACTAATGAAGAGGATACACAGGTTATGATTAATCAAAGGCTAAAAGGAAGGTCGAGATTCCTGTACGGAATTTGATTACGAGGAACTTGAAAAAGAAAGAGCTGCGAAACGAGAGGAGATGGCCTTGATGAGAAAAGAGCGAAGTGACCGTGAACATGAACTATTGCGTAAGTAATGTATTAAAAAAAAATCCAATAATTCATTATTGATATATTTTTCATATTTATGATGTTTTATTTGAGGTTGTATCACTGAATCCCTTTCCTTTCTTTATAGAATTGCTACCGGCGTTAACAGGTAAAGAGACCGTGCATAGACTTCCTGTGATACTGAACAACTTCTTGGAGTGCCTGTATTACAATCTGGAACTGGAAAAGAGCAGGTATATGCTGTTTGTAAAACTCTTGCTAATGTTTTCCAAAAATAAGTTAAAGAATTGGTTTTCGCTACGACAGCAACGGATAATGGAGGTTTTAGATAGAAGATATTTTAGAAAAAGATCTCTATTATTTACCTTGTAGACCATATAAATGAAATCATTCTTAAAACCCTTTTCCAGGAAAAGATGGGTAACACTACAGGTTCGACCGTATTAATCTTTAAAATATTTCAAAAATGCATGGTCTAGAACTAATGTTCATAATTCTCGACCAGGGGTTGAAAGCGAAAAGGTCAAGGGACCCTTGAATAAGGGTGATGTGTCTCGAATTCTGGACTTTGTTAGATATACTTTGGGGGAACAGCAGCGTAGAGAGGATTATAGGGAATTTCTAGAATTAACAGCAATTTTCCTTGGCGAAGCACCATCTCGTGGAATATCTTTCCGTGTTCCAGGTTCCATCCATCATGCTAGGTGGGATGGCAAAAGCTACTTATATGCTTGAAAAATCTTTGTTTCGTGGTTAAATTGCAGTTATCCACCACAAGAGGATATACGAATATGTACCTATTTGTATGTTCTGGTCAATTAGCTGGAAAAGTACTGTATCTGGATTCAATTGGTCTTCGAAGACTTTGAATATTCAGCCTATTCGATCCGTCAGCATCTCTCTGTATGCTTTACAAAAAAAACCATGAATCATTTATGGGTATTTGAGGAGCATGATTGTTTCGCATCAGCTTTCTTTGCATGCACATTTGTCATGTTGAATTCAAAAATGAAGAATGTAAATGCCTTTGAATCGCCGAGACAGGAATCTTAGTATAATTATTAATATTAGAGGCGAATTCCTTCAGAAATCAAACCTTCCCCCCCTCCCCCGATATTATTAACAGCGGAATTGAACAATTCCTTTCAATCGAAACTAGAGAATTTTTCGAAAGATTGACTTAAATGATGACTTCATTAAGACAAGATTACAATGACGGGCATTAAAAATGAAAAAGTTTTGTAAAAGATCAGAAAATTTTTCAAGTAAATTAAAATCTTTTAATGATTCGGCTGAGGAGAGGGGTCAAGCTTATGAAGATTATAATAAATTATACGAAAAACGAAGCACAGAAAACAGATATGTGCTTAGGTGTAAAGTGATTACCGTACCAAATTGCCAGGATAATAATAGATAAAAAAAAAATCCACGAACGACAAACTTTTTAAGTAAATAAGTGGTTTCATATTTTTTTAGGAAAGTAGTCTGAGTTGTATAGAAAAAATGGCATTATGTATGTGCAAAATGTCCATGTTTATAGATTCAACAACTTGGTACAATTTATTCTGCTTAACATTAATTATTTCGATAGTAAAAAAATAAAATATATTTTTTCCCACATTTTAATTTTACGACATTCAAGTCCCAGGATACCCCTTCCCTTTATCAGTCGAACTGAAATTTACCCAATGCTTTTACTCATTATTCAACTTTGAAAATTAAAACCACCCCTAATATATATATTATATATATTATATCTATACTATATATATATATATATATATATAGATATATTATATATTATATATATATATATATATATATATTATACTATATATATATATATATATATATTATATATAATATAATATATTATTATATATATATTATATTATATATATATATAATAAATATATATATATATATTAATATATATATATAATGTAAAATAGAGTGAAATAAAATAGACACCAAAATATTATTTTACATTAACGAAAGGTTTAATAACTCACGAATATCATCATAGTGATAACATTTGGGGGGTGGGATCTAATTTAACACCACAATACTGAGGGTTTACATGTCACTCCAAACAATAAATGGGTTTTGAATGTACACATGCTGGAGTAGATGCCAAAACTACCATGCGTGTATATATATATATATATATGTATATATATATATTATATATATATTATATATATATTATATATATATATTATATCATAGATATATATATATATATTATATATATATATATATATAATTATATATAATATATAATATATATATATATTATATATATATATATATATATATATATATATATAATATATATATATAGTATATATATATATATATATATTATATATATATATATATAAATAAAACACTTTTATGTAACACATTTTCTGTCTTTGGGCAACAACTATAATTTCCTATTTCTTATAACCTAGAAGATATGAAAAGGCTAACTATCCCTTCCAAACTTTGATTTGTATTCAAGGATAAATGATATTCAACAAATTTGCCACATTCAGATAAAAAAAAATTGGGCAATATAATCATCTCGGTTACACAAGGTAGAAAAAACAATATAACTCAAAAAATAGCATTTAATTTATTCTTACAGTTTATTAGCTTCTTCATATCAAAATCAATTGTAGAAGTGAAGTTTTCTAGATTACGCTTATACGGTAAGTTGCTTTCACGAATCAAACCTCACCAAATATAGTTTCCAATCATGTTTTCGTTATATTGTCTTGGTTAGCGGCGTTCAAAGTCCAGAAATCCTGGTTTGGAAATCCCCTCCCATGCTTCTTTGAGTACGCCCCCATGTTCTCCTTTAAATTTAGCATTATATGAACATCAAGGATATGGACTTTGAGGGACATTCTGCAGCCCATTTTACCGTAGTTCCTGACCAAGGTCTCAAACCAGAGCCTGTCATTAGTTTTCGCCTTGTGATTTCCACGGAGTTCACTGCAACAAAGCTGTATTCCAAGCTGCATATTCTGTCAGATCGTTTCGGGAATTCTTTGCACTCTATGATTTTTTTTTAGCTTGTGGCTGACGAAAACATCAAGCTTGGCCTTTGCCTCGACAGCTCGGGAAGATGCCTTGCAGGTAGATGAAAGGCTGAAGACTACTTATCTAGAGCTGTGACAAACTGTTTATAAGGTCTAATTTATTGTTAGTGGAGGAAACAATATTTTTTGGGGTCCAACAGAGGCTCCAATATGACATTGTTCCTCCCTACACTGACCTCAGTTCCGCTGTGGCCAATCTCTCTTTTGGTAGTGTTCTGCGAAGAGGCGCTGCTGGCCAGAGGACAAAGGTAACAATGGAAACTTGGTTAAGTCACCATTGGAGACCGCCATCCTCAGGAAGGGCCACCATTAGAAATCTCCGGATAAACTTCCAGATTCTTGTTCTTCATATTCAGGCCACTTAGCAATAGCTTCATGTGCTATGTTCCTCTTTTGAGCTGCTAATAGTGAGCCAGGGGAAGAGATGGATACATTTTCCCGCTATATGAAGTAGAACAGCTTTGAGGCTCTCGATTGAGCCATCAAATGAAAAGGCACCAACTGCAGGGCTACAGCATTTCTAAGTGCCTCAGACCAAACTTGTCACATTGTGGCAAAAACAAAACCCATCTTGACTGGTTCTGAAAAGTTGAAAAAGAGTGATGACGTTTCTTGACATGGACTTTCACACTTTCATGTAAGAAATTCCACTGCTTGAGTCTCGACGTCAAAAGTTCAGCATTTCGACTTTGTGAGACCAAAATCTGCTAGATCAAGTCGTTGATGTTCTTCTTGTTGGATGCCTAATTTAGGGGGGGGGGGCCCTCGCCAAAAACATTTAGCGGAGTATTTTTTCAAGGTACCTTTTTTTGCTCGTGTCTCATAAATTCACCGCAGGCAAAACAAAACTGCGTCTGCATGATGTTTTGCAACCTCTGATACATCTGTGCTGAATTGAACCAATCAAAGGCAACTTATATCCCACTTGAACAGCTACTAGAAGACTGATGTAACTAATTTAACTAATAGATTGATACTGAGCTTACGGTTCTCTATATTTATGCTCATCCAAAGTTGCCCAGAACGGTTCAAGAAATAAAAAATGCAGTGCATTTAAGAACTATATTAATTTCTCTAAAATGCATATATATATCAGTTTGAAAACAGCCGATTGTCAAAGGTAACAAAAGCAAAGTTTGAGGAAATATTATTATCTTTTCTTTTGTTTCTTTACACAGAAGAAATAGGAAATATTGTTTTCAAAGCAAGACAAAAAATTTCTTTGTTAACATGTGATATAATTAATTAAATAGAATGACAATAATAAATAATGAATGTCGTGCAAAGATCTGGGGAAGGGTGTAGCATCAGCTAGCTTATATATACTATAATATATAATATATATATATATTATATATATATATAAAAATATGTATATTAAAATATATATATATATATATATAATATAATTTATAGTATACTATATATATATATATATATAACTAGGACACTTATCAGCTTGTCTATTAGTAAAAATGGAATGGTCACTAAAAAAAAAAAGGTTTTTCCACCAAAACAAACATTCGAGCGTTTAACATTTTTGAAATAAATATTCACAAATTCGGTACTATTATAATAATAATTAATGTTAGTGATGGGACTCTTCCAAAATTTGTTCTGATTCTGCATCATTGTTACTTTTCAAAATTCGGATATGTGTTTGCCTAATGTTTTAACCTTATTAATAACTTTGTACAATTTGATTCTAATATTTTGATGGACCTGGAATTGTACAAAACATGTTAAAACGAAGGAAACGATTGAATTAAAGTGAACTAATGATTTTTAATTTAAAAGCTATTACTAATGATATTGCTATTTTTTTCCAAAGAATTTAACATTAAAAAAAAAAGACCAATAAATCTTCAGACTTAAACAGACTATTTAAGACTATTGAACAGAAATCTAGTTATTTAAACTAAAAACACATTAAGCTTCTACCCACCTATCATATTACCTAGTTCTAATCAATTTCAATATAATTTATAAGCACTACGAGGTAACCCTTTAAAAAAGAATCTAAACACTACAATTAAGTTTAAACATTTTCAAATTCTTCTTGGATAGGAATATTTAAAATTTAAAACTCTTTAAAAATAAAGACAGAAATTTCAAAAGACCTACTGCTTTCATTGTAGTTTGTTTTCAGAGAATAAAATGTGCACCGTATAAATTAGACGATTAATTGGTCCTTTAGCTCCTACCCGAATCCTGATAACTTCTATTTGCCACTAATGTCACCATTCACCAGTTATACCAAATGACTCCACCTTAGCTACTAGTTCCATTTTAAAAGTAATATCTCTAGCAG
The DNA here is from genome assembly GCA_015478945.1 of Trachelipus rathkii. Classification (NCBI taxonomy): domain Eukaryota; kingdom Metazoa; phylum Arthropoda; class Malacostraca; order Isopoda; family Trachelipodidae; genus Trachelipus; species Trachelipus rathkii. The sequence continues at coordinate 20,424 of JABUQX010018168.1, forward strand.
GAAGCTACAACAGCTCAGCTAGAGAAGAGATGGCCTTGGAACAGTATTCGTCAGATATTTCTCATTTTTCCTGAAGACAAAAACAACTTGTTATACAGTTTTCATTCCTTAACTTTCTGACAAACAATCATCTACACAATTAATAATATTGCCTGAAAAAACAAGCAACTTTAAAACTTATCTCAGTTATCATCATATCTGGTGCTCCTTATTTTTGTAATATTTCTTGGAAGGATATTTCTCTCCTAGGTTTGACACACTCATAGAAAAGTAAGGGCTTCTAAGGCATCTTCGGAACCTTGTTTAACATCACACATTGCTTACTCTGAACATGTGTAGTATGCACCTGAGATGTTTCACACGTAGCATCTCTTTTAAACTGCAGAGTTCATGGGCTTTAACACTCACTCTTCAGTTTACACATCGCTATTAAAATATACCTGGCTACTCTAAATAACTGCATCATATATTCATTCTTTCAGAATTTCTAACCTTTTCTGGAATTTTATCCTATTCGATGTTAAATTCTCTTTCCTCAAACTAAACTATCTTGATTCTTTAATATGAATTTTTTTTTTTCATTACTTCCATTGCTATGGGCTTTTAAAGTATGTAAAACTGTAAGCGTATTAAGATACCCGAACACTATTTGGCTTTCTATAATTCTGTATAAATTCTATCTGTGTGTTTTAAGTGTACTTTTGGTCATTTTGTCAATCGTAACACTAATAGTTTCAAAAATGGATAGAGATGTTTAATATGTTGTTTGCAATATTCTAATATTAATTTCATTACAATTTTAATTGTTTTATGTGGATGTTTAGTTGCTTTCTTACTCTAATTTTTATGTGTGTAAAACTGCTGCAAATTTATGAAAACCTAAAAAAACTGAAATAATTTCATTAGTTTTTATTTTTTGTGCTCCAATGTAACCTAACTATGATGAGTATTCCATGGTAAACGATAAAAGTATCTTCAAATGAAAACTATCCTCTTCTTATCCTAAAGACTTTTTTTTTTTGGATAAATTCGCTTAATATTTTTGAAGCCAAGTTCTTTATCGCAAAAATCAATAATTCGGCCATATTAGAATGAGTATGTTTATCACTGGTACTAGTTACCATATCAAACTTAAGCATTATACAACTTAATAAAGTATTCAGTAAGGACGGTTAATTATTAGGATTTTCATTGTATAAAAACTCAAACAAAAAAAAAGACCCCAGCTAATTTTGGAAAAATTAAAATTTGTACTTTGGAATTGCCTCGTGAGTATTGATATCAACTTTGCTTAGGTTTGATTTCATGAATTACAGATTTTTAGTGATTCTAAAAATGTTGCTGTCTGTTAATTACTATTAATATGTTAGTTCCAAATATTCAATACAAATACAATATAAAAATTTTTATATTAAAGTTTTTCAAATATTCTTTGAAGCGTAAATATAAAAATTCTATATATATGATGTGATCTTTAGAGGTGGTGATTTGATTATGTGGTTTATTACGTTAACTACATATATTAAGAAACTTGAGTTATTTACACAGTTTAGACAAAAACACAAAAAAAACAAAAAAAAAAACAAAACTACGGGACGAACTGTAAGGTAAAAAACTCCTGAACTGGCACTTTTCTGTTTACAGTAAATGCTGCTAAAAGCACAAGTTTATGAAACTAATAAAAGTTACATACATGCTTAAAAAAAAAAATATGATATTTTTTTTTAAAAAGTCTTTCAGAAACACACTACCCACAATAGTAATATGATTCCAGTTCTGATCTATGGAGAACAGATTCGTGACAAAAGTAAATTTTGAACGAATTAAGGTCTAAGAAATTTTGTGGCTAAACCTTTAGAATAACTTGAAAAAGACAGTACAAGATGAAAACTAGGTTAAAAAAAAAAAACTTTTGGAATTTTTTTTGTTACTTTTATATTAATATTTTAAAGTTTAACCTAGTTAAAAATTTAGTAATTGTGAGTCACTGTAAATGTTCGGTTTACACATCCAATTTATATACTTAAACACCGTTGTAGATGAACATCGGTTGCTATTATTAAGTTAGATTAACTATCTACGCTGAATAAAATTACAGGCATATAATTCAAAAAACTAATTTAAATACTGCTTATCAATAAACATGAGGAACAAACAAAGAATTTTTTTCTTTTGAAACTATGGATATATAATATATATATATATATTATATATATATTATATTATAATATTATATATATATATAATATATATATATATATATAAAAATATATATTTCTATACATGATATATATAACTAGAATAGTAACTGATCTGTATAGTTTGATATATAAAATAATATACTAATATATAATTATATATATATATATACATATATAATATTATATATTTATATATATATATAATATATAAGTATATATATATATAATATATATATATATATATACTATATATATAAATATAATATTATATATTATATATATTATAATATTATAATATATATAAATATATATATATTAATATATATATTATATAATATATAATATATATATATATATATAATATAATATATATATTATATTATATATATCCGATACTCTCAATATCCGATTCCATTTTTTCATCCCATCACTAATTAATAAATAAAAAAAAAAAATAAAAAATAAAATAATAAAAATAATAAATGAATGGCTCAATAAATAAAATAAATAAATAAATTGTATACTGAAACGCAATTAAATAAACATTAGTGTAATGAGCACATAAAATTAATAATATAAAATAAAAACATTAAAAACGTAAAACCATAAAATATAATAATAATTAATAAATAGATAATAATAATTTATAAAATAATAATAATAATAATAATAATAAATAATCAATAAATAATAATAATAATAATATTAATAATAATTAAAATACATTTATGTTGGTTACTGACCCCAAAATGTCTAAGTGGCTGAATCGCACCCTCCCACGTTATAGTTTTGTTTGGGGGCTAATTAAAATTTAGCCTTCAAATGGGAGAGCATTGCGAAGAGTTTAAAAAAGGAAGAAGAAAAAAACATGAAAATAGTGACAAGGTAAACAACTATATATATATATGATATATAATAATATATATATATATTATATTAAATTATATATATATAATATATATATATATATTATATATATTATATATATTCATATTATATATATATAATATTAATGAAACATAAGAAATACAATAATATATCACTCATACTTCACAGCATAGACTATAAAAAAATAGTAATAAAAATGGACACCCCAAAACAAAAAAAAAATTTTTAATACCATTTTTAATAAAAAAATTTAAGTAATAAATATTAAAAATAAAACCAAAATAAAACGTTTATATAGATAAATATATATATATATATTATATATATATATATTATATATACTATATAACTATATATAATATAATATATATATATATATATATATATATATATATATATAATATATATATATAATAATATATATATAATATATATACTATATTATATTATAGTTATAATATACTACTATATATAATATTGTCTAAATTTTTATAGTTTTTAAATAACTTCCTAAGAAAATGAAAATTAGGTAAGAATTTTAATGGAAATCATAAATATGCATTCTGAAAATAGAAGACAACGTAAATAAACTAGTTATTTTTTTTCTGAAAACATTGTCTTTGATGTAATAATATGTTATATATATAATTAATATATATATATAGTATCTATATTTATACATATATATTTATAATATATATATTATATATTCATATTATATATATATATAATATACTAATAATATATATATATATATATATATAAATATATATATATATATATTATATTATATATATATAATATATAAGTATATATATACAATATTATTATATAATATGATGTTGGTTGTTTTTTCCAAGGTGTTGTTTCTCATTTTAAAGTTTTTAGATAACAAAAACACTTTTTATTGTTTTTTCCGTTTGTTTTTCCACTGTTGTAAGCCATAAAATAAATAAATTAGGCGTATATGATTATATATTATAATATATACTATAATAAATTATATATCAATATATATATATCATATATATATATATCATATATATACTATATATAATATATATAATATAATATATAATTATAAATATAATATATTTTTTTTTTTACCAGTTGTCACCACCACTCACGGGGAGAAGCCCTATTCAAGGAGGGGTGTTACACGCCTCAAGTCAACAACTAACACAAATTACGCAGATTAGGAGCAAAAACGCAGGCTTTAAAGTGGGGGAGATTAAATTCAGGAGAAACACAGAAGAGGAAGAAGAATTTCACAGAGCAATGGTGGCAGGAAAGAAGACAGCACCGCAGCGACTAGCTGGAGTTACCAATATCCACAAAAAACTCATGCGCAGACACAACCCCCTGTGCTACGCGGGCGTCGGCAAAGGTGGGTACGCGACGTTAAAAAGTCCCTCGAGCATCTGCCCGCTGCCGGCATCAGGTACCTATAGAAAAAGAGAGATTAAAAGTACCCACATCGCGCCAAGGATAGAGGGCTGTCAAAGTGAAGTGGAAAAGTACAGACAGTTTATAAGTCTTTTGTTTGACTCGACCCGTCCAAAAGCCGGGTGAAACCAGAGCCCCCCCAGAAATGAGAGCAGTACTCATTACAAGGGCGGATGAGAGCCCCGTATAGCTGGAGCAACTGAGAGAGGAAAAAAAGTCTCCAGTCTAATCAGAATTCCCAGTTTCTTTGAGGCCGCCCTAGCAAACCGTTGTGATGTGAGTTTCCAAGACATTTTTTGTTAATGTTAAGACCAAGAATGTTTATATTTGTCAACAGGAGAGACGAGAGAACCGTCGAAAAAGAGATAGGAAAGTTGGGTGTTTTAGAGAGGAGATTTGTAGGGAGTTTTAATCAAAGAATTAAAGTTTACAAGGTGAGCACGACCCACACCGGAAATTCTATCCAGTATCAGCAGAATAGAATCGAAAGATTAAGACGAGAGGCAATTTCTAGAAGTAAAAGAAGAGCAGAATGAAATGAGTTGAAGAAGAAGGGTCGAGTCATCGGATATGAGTGAATAGAGTTAGATGTCAGGTGAGAAGATCATTAATGAAAAGTAGGAATGAAAGTATGAGATAAAACAGAACCGCTGAGGAACACCACTATTGACAGAAAAAGACAAGAAGAAGTCGCACCATCAACAACAGCCGATATTGACGATTTGAAAGAAAACAGACATAAGTAAGCAAAGAGAAGGAGGAAACCCAAAGCGAGGGGAGCTTGGAGAGCAGTGACGCGTTGGCCATACCCGGTCAAATGCTTGGATATGTCAAGCGCCACACGCCCAAGTCTCCCGTAGTTCCTAAGGCGGAAAACCATAAAATCAGTAAGATAGGAAAGAATCGCCAGTAGACCTCGTGCGCCGAAAGCCGTACTGGCCGATCGAAAGAAGTGAATGAGTTCCAATGATCTAAGAAATGAGAGAGTTAAGAAGAGTTCAAAGATCTTAGATAGGAATACAAGTAAAGAGCTATAGGCGATAGTTTAGCAGGATCAGAAGCGGTTCCTTTTTCGGAATAGGTTGGAAATGAGCGTGCTTCCAACACTGAGGAAATGTTCTAGTATTGGAGACATAGAGAATACAAGGTGTTTGAACGAGGTGGCGGGGATTAGCACGGAAGCACACTCCCTCAAAAACTCGGGGAGGAACGCCATCCCGGCCACCCGCCTTTCCTAAACGTTCGTAGTTTCAGGAGCCCATGACCCATCGAATGTAATCCACGCAAAGCATAGACACCTGAGAGGAGAGAAGGAGGAGATGAGGATGCCAGAATCGTCCAGGGTTGAGTTAGAGGAAAATACGGAGGCCGAAGAGATTGGCCTTATTCAGTTGGAACATTAGCAACAGAACCATCAGAGCGAATAAGAGAGGAAAGACAGATTTACAGAAGTTGTTAGAGATTTCTTTGGCAAGAGGCCAGAAAGATTTGTCAGTAGGGAGAACCAAGGAGGTTAGCGCAACTGTCGTTTGTGAAAGCCGGCTTTGCTCGTCGAAGAGTAGCCCTGCAAACCGATTCTAGGCAGGAATGAAAATTAGCAAGGAGTGACTAGCGAGAACGAGAATTTTTTCACTCCCGATATCGCACTGTCTCTCAGCCTCGATTCGCCAGACAACAAGCAACTGACGAACCATGATTTATGAGGAGAGAAAGATTTAGTCGAAGGAATGAAGGAATGAACCTGCCTCATCCCATCAACGATACAGCTCCCACCTTTATCGGCAGAAGGCGAAGCGTCTCACCAGAGACAAGGCAGTCACTCCATTATAGTTACGGTAGAAGCGAACGCAAGGCGCCCCCCAATCGGGCCCGATCAAAGTGCAAGAAAAAAACGATAGTGCAGGAATGGATGTTTGGAGAGAAAAGTTATTAAAATTTAAAGAGATATAAGGTTGTTGGTCAAGATTTACCGATAGAGCGAAATGGATGTATTGTAAGGAGAGAAGGGACTAGTGTGTGAAACATAAGTCAAGTGTGTTCAATAATTGGTTAGGACGATCTGAATTGTGTGAATAGTTCTTTAATTAGTTCTCCAGATCGTTATGAGAATGCTGAATGATTCGGGCCCTCTTCCCCACCTAAATCGGTATGAGAGGACCCCAACCCATTCTATGTTATTGTACATTGAAATGCCCCTATAGCGGACCTCGTATTGGCATGAGAAGATATAAAAGTCTCGTGAAGAAGTAGTAAGATATTCAAAAAAGGCGTGAAAATCTGTTTCTGTTAGGAGAAACAGTAGCAGAAGCACAAGGAATAATTATTGTAGTGAAGGAAGAAAGATTTTAAGCCACAGAAACATCGAAGTTAGGAGATTCGAGATTTTCGAGACGTGTTACAGAAGTGTTAATATCATAGGCACATACTCCACCCTTAGACGGAATTATGAAATAAGTTATAGTGGATATATTAAACGAGTTAGATGAATTCTTAGCCATCTGGTCTCAGACAAGAGCAAAAGGTTTTAGGTTAGAGTTTAGAGACGGTGGTATCCACGGATGTCAGGAATTAGAGTTAAGCCGCGGTAGGTTAGGTTAAAGTCTATAGACAAGCCCGCGCCTGCGCAAAAATCTGCCATTTACACACACACACAGAACCACACCAACCAAAAACAACAAAGGCAAACAGACAAAAAAAACAGGTTAAATATTTATATTAATATAGATATATATTACTACATCATATATATATATATATATATATATATTATAATATATAAATAGATATATATATATATACTATATATTATATATTATATACGTATTGTCTATATATATAATATATATATATATTATAATATATAGTTATATAATATATATATATATTATATGGGATGTGAAATCGTCTCCTTGTTACTTCAATTTGTATGTGGGATGGGTATGAAAGAATTAGGAGGTGGGGGTGGGCATGGAAAGGTGTTAGAATGATAGAGAAAGGAAGAGAGTGGCGGGTGCCCCTACCTCTTATATGCGAATGATTTAGTTTTGCATGGGCGAGAATTGGAAGTTTGAGAGGATGGTAAGGGGGTTTCGTAAAGTGGTAAAAGGAGGGGCATGAAAGTAAATGTAGATAATTAGATTAAGGATGTCAGTGAAGACAGTCCACTGTGTGAAGTTGTACTGGATGGTGGCAACTGGAACAAGTGTCTGAGTTTAAAATATTTAGGATATTAGTTGGATGAAAACGAAACAGATGATGCAGAGTGAGTAGGAAAGTTGTGATGGTGGTTAGTAGAAAGGTGTGGGCAATAAATCCTGTTGTAAATGAACTAAGTCTTGAGTGCGCTATGCTTTGCATGAGGGTATGTGTTACTGGTTAATGTATGGTAGTGTGACTATGGTCTGGAATAAGAGGTATTAGATATAAAGTACAATGTGTGTCAGATGGATCAATCTTAATGCGGTTAGTGTGAGAAAGAATTGGAAAAATGAGGATCATGAACGAATAGAGAGTAGTGTATGTGAGGAAAAGGGGTAAAAAGAGAATAAATGAAAGTACGTGAGAAGGTTTGGTCATGTGAAAGGATGGATGCATGCGTCGGTTGGTTAAGGGTATGTATAGTGGTGAGTGTTGCTGGAATCCGACCGGCTGGGAACTGAAGAAAAAGTGGATTGAGTCAGTAAAGGAGAATTTATATATTATTATAATATATATATATATATACTCTATATATATAATATATATAATATACTATATTATATAATAAATTATTTATATATATATCATAATATATTATATATATATAAATAGTAATTATTATATATATAAATATTAATATAATATTATATAGTTATATATATATATATAAATATATATAATACTATATATATATATTATATATATATATATATATATATATACTATATATAATAATAACTAATATATATATATATAATATATTATATATATATATACGATACTATATATATAATATAATATATATATATAGTATTATATATTATATACTATTATATATATATATATATATATATATATATAATAGTATATATATATTTATATATATATAAATATATATATATATACATAATATTATATATTATATATATATATACTTATAGCTTCTCATCCAAATACGAAGCCTCTATTTAGGAATTTCGATTACACAACACTGAAGGTTGGGGCCTTCATACTGATTTAGGTGGAGGAGGCCGAATCAATTTAGCATTTTCAACGATCTGGAGCAACTAATAAAGGAGCCTACACACTTCCGGATCGTCCCAACCAAGTCTTGAACACACTTGACCTATGTATCACCGCTAGTCCTTCTCTCTATATACACCACCTTCGCTTCCTATTGTAAATCTGACCACAACCCTATATCTCTTAATTTCAATATTTTTTTCTCCAACAGCTCCATCCTGCCTTATGCTTTTTTGCACTTTGATTGGGCTGATTGGGGGGCCCTTGCGCTGCTTCACGCTAAACTATAATTGGACATGACTGCTTTATTACTCTGAACGCTTCAGGCCTCTGCGATAGTGGAGCTGTATCGCGTATGGGATGAGCAGGTTCATTCGTTCCTCGACTTAAATCTTTCTCTCTTCATAATTCATGTTCGATCGTGTTTGTTCTCTGGCAATTGAGCATAGAGACGTTGTGTATGGGATTGAAAAAATTCTCGTTTTCTATCACTCTCGCTAATTTCATTCAGCTAGGAATCGTTGCAGGGATATCTTCGACGAAGCAAAGCGGGCTTTTCACTCAACGAAAAATTGCTCAAACCTCCTTGTTCTCCTTACTGACAAAATCGTTCTGGCCTCTGCGCCAAAAACTTCTCTAACAACATCTGTAAAATCTGCCTTTCCTCCTTATTCGATCTGATGGTTCTGTTGCTAATCTCCAACTGAAAAGGCCAATCTCTTCGGCCTCTATTTTCTCTTACTCAACCCTGGACAATTCTGCATTCCTGTTCCTCCTCATTCTCCCTCTCAGATTCGCTATGCCTTTGCTTATTACATTTGATCGGCCGTGCATTGGGCTCCTGAAATCTTATGAACGTTAGGAAACGCGGCGTGCCCGGATGCCCATTTCCTCCCCGAGTTTGAGAGAGTGTGTATGCTTCCGTGCTTCCCCGACCCATCGTTCAAACTATATTCTTTGTCTCATACTAGCATTTTCCTCAGTGTTGGAAAGGCGCACATGTCCAACTTATTCCGAAAAAAAGCCGCTCTTATTCCTTCCAACTATCGCCCTGAATCTCACTTGTATTTCTATCTAAGATTTTTAACCTGTCTCAACTCTCACTTCTTAGATCATCTGGAAACTATTCCTTTTTTCGATCGCCAGTACGGCTTCGGCGCTCGAGGTCTACTTATACTTTCCTAACTAACCGATTTATGGTTTCCTCTCTTTAGGAACTACGGGGAACTTGCTTGGTGGCGCTTGACAATCCAAAGCATTTGACCGGGTTTTGCATGCGTCACTGCTCTCCAGACCCCTCGCTTCTCTTGCTTAGCCATGTCTAGCTTTCTTTCCAAATCGCTAACACGGCTGGTTGTTTGATGGGCGACTCTTTTTCTTCAATAGTGTGTTCCTCAGGGTTCTGTCTTATCTTCCTACTTATTCCTTGCTTTTCATTTAATGATTGCTTCTTCTGCACCGAACTCTAATCCAGCCCCATATGCCAATGGACTCGATTCTCATTATTCAACTCATTTCAATTCTGTGCCCCCCTTTACTTCTAGAATTGCCTCTCGTCTTAACTTTCCGATTCTATCTCGATTGATCGGTGGGATTAAAAGCATTTAGTTATTCAATTCTTTTAATAAAAAAAAACCACTCCGCAATCTCTCTCTCTAAAACACCTTCTAACTTTCCTATCTCTTTCGACTGTTATCTCGTCTCTCCTGTTGACAATATAACATCCTTGGCCTTAACATAAACAAAAAAAAGTCTTGGAACCTCATATCACAACGGTTGCTAGACGGCCTCAAAGAAAGCTGGGAGTTCTCTTTAGATGCGAGACTTTTTTCCTCTCTCCCAATGACTCCAGCTATAACAGAGTTTCTCATCCGCCCTTGTTATGGAGACTGCTCTCATATCTGAAGGGGCTCATGTTCCACCCGGCATTTGAAGGTCGAGTCAAGGCCAAAAAGGCTTTAAAACTTATGTACTTCAACATTCAGTTCACTTGACGCCTCTATCTTTTGCGCGCGATGTTGGTGCTTTTATCTCTATTCTATAGGTACACGCAGCGGCAGTCTCGAAGAACTTATCATTCCGTTACCCACCAGCCATTACGACGCCCTCGTACCACAGGGGGTGCTGTATCTGCGCAACGAGTTTTGTGTTTATATTGGTAATCCCAAGGCTAGTTCGCTGCGGTGCTTCCTTCTTTCCTGCACCTCTGTTCTGTATGGACTTCTCATCCATCTTCTGTGTTTCTGCTGAATTTTAATCTCCTCAATTTAAAGCCTGCGTCTTGTGTCATATGCGGATTTACGCTAGGGTGAACTTTTAACTTGAAAAGGGCTTTGCCTCTCGAGTGATGCCGACAATGTATATATAATATATATATATTATTATATATAAATATATAGATATATATATATATATATATATATATAATATATATATATATATATATATATAAAAGCAATATTGTATAATCTCATTACTACTATCTATACTTTTAATTCTCTTGCTGTTCCCTCCACTACCATAAAATTATTAAGATATATCTTGTTATATATTTTTTTTCAACCATTCCAAATACTCTTAAAATAAAAAGAAAAAAAACGGGAAAAAAACATGTCATGAAAAAAAAACACGTTTTTTGGGTTTGTTAACTAACAAATATTATATATATATATATATATATAATATAAGATATAATATAATTATATGATATATATTAATAATTATATATAATATTATAAATATATTATATATTATATATAATACCCACATTATATAACAATATATAGAATTAAATATCTACGAATATATAGAATACGTAGATAAATGAGATCATTAATACCTTATAATAAGTAGAAAGTAGACTTCGTTTTATACGATTAATTTATTACCTGATCCTAAAAAATATATACATAGTTTGATTCTACCTTTATAAAATATTTCTAAATAGAAGTATCATACCTCAGATATCGATCCTTCTATATTACACACTACAACAGATATTCCTCGTTGGTTAGTATTATATTTTCAACACCTTTTAAGTATATCATACGTATTCAATGCCGACGATTACTTCCTCAAGTATATCAACCACAGAATACTATACTCTACCTAACATACATAAGTAGGTAAGAATCTTGTGATAACAAAAATGATTGTCTTACTAGATATACGGATGATGATCAGATCTGAAGGAGTAATCGCGATGAAAAACAATGAATCATACCGTAAATGGTGCGTGATAGAAATAAGAAATCATAACAACAGAACGAGAGTCATACTCTGTTGTAGTAGAAATAAGTAAGAGGCAGGAAGTCTGATATCTGAGTGAGAAGTGTACTTCTTCAGAATTAGTTATTATAGTAAAGGATCAATTACTTACTGTACGTAGATTTAACATATTGGTTTAGGGATCAGGTATAAATTAATCGTAAACGAAGTCACGTTATTTGTAGTGATACAGATGACTCGATATCTAAATGGCGTATTTTCTTAGAGAGTAGGTGGTTTCGAGTTCTCGTCTACTGAATGTCTCGCTGCGTCGTCTATTTTAAGCTTCATATCCTTTTACTTTTTAGTATTTTAATAAAGTAGGAGATAGTGCCGGTGTTCTTTAAACTTGTTAATTCTCGAGCTATCATAAGATTATCATGTTACTCTCACTAGAGATTCGTTTAGGCAGTGATACAGAGTAGTTGGGCGAGCTGGAATGATATTCACAAATTCGAGATTAAGGTAACTATATAGGCATTGAAAATGAAACATATTTTTCCCAATGACTCATCAAATAAAATGTATAAGTAATTAATAATGATTAAAATACTGAAATTCTGAATAGTAATTTTTAATACGTATATATACTCATTCTATTTAATATATTAATTACTGTAATATATATTATATATTATTAATATATTAATATATCATATAAGCCTAGGAATTAGTTTGACCTGAAATTAATTCCCGTTAAGCACATATATTATTTATATACTTCATATTATTATTTTATTATTATTAATGATGATATTATTATTATTTATTATATATATTTACCGGATAGGTTTTTAGTTTAGTTCGAATATAGCCTATTCTTTCAACTTCTAACTATCAAACAATCTTTATGAGACCGGCTGAAACGCTCACTCCATATAACGAACTCGATATCTCCTCCCACACTTGTGGGGCTATATATCACCCATAGTCAATTGGGCGTTGTTCTCACCATCTATTATACCTATCTCTATGCCCTATTGCCCTAGGAACGAAATGAGCTAAAGTATTGATATTATAAGGATAATAATTGTGAAATATTCTTAAACGCTAATAAGGAGATCGAAAAAGATAATTAATGACTGCGTAGTTGCGAATTGAAAATTAAGAGATGAGTAAACAGGATTATACAAGGACATGAGTTATATTGTTAAGTAGTATAGTCATATTAATATGATATATGAATAATTAATAATAATAATAAAATAATAAATAATAAATAATAATAATATATAATATTAATATATATATATATATATATATATATAGCTATGATATAATAATATATATATAAATATATATATATAATAGTAAATTAGCATATATATTAATTATTAAGTAGTACTTTATCTACATGTCATATTTAAAGAAAACAGTGTGGATAAAAGAAATAATAATATTATATAAATTAAATAAACAAAAAAAATATAATAAATATAAATAATATTTCACCTCATCATGACTTAATATGTAGACTCATCTATTTCAACTGCCTGTATCAGCTCAAATAACTTTTCACTTCTAGGAAATTTAATGTATTTAATATATGCAATGGGATTTGTGAGCGTGAATATCAACTATTAATGTTAAACTGTGCAAAAAAAATAAATACAAGTATCCAAAGTAAAGATTACAAATATTGTGCCTAAATATCTGTCAACAATAATCTATTATTATAAAATACTAAAAAGTAAAAAGATATGAGGCTATATATTAGTGACGTGTGCGAAACTCACAGCGCATGAAATAGTCTAGAAGAGAATCTCTGTAAACACAATCATCTCACTCTACTCAAAGAAAAATAGATCAACATTGTGACAGATAATCAGAAACATCTGAGTAAATACATATCAATAAAAAATAGAACATATCGAGTTAACGATAAATATATATCACATACCTGATTCCTAACAAATACTATCATTTTTTGATCTATATATATATTTCTAAAATAAAGTACATCTCAGATACTCTATCTCTTCCTCTATCCCCTACAACACGTAATATTCCTCGTCTGATCTATGTACCTTACTCCCTTACCCACATCCTCTTCACGTCATCACTCTCTATTCATATTCTTCCTCATTTACTGTCATCTTCTTCAGATATCCCAGTCGAAACAACAACCAATCTCAAACAATACTATTACAGTGTAACAACTTATTCTCAGGTCAATTTCCAAGTCATTATCACACTTACTCAGAATAATCCATATAATATATATTATCTATTATATCTCATATATATAGTAGTTATACAATATCGACGTCACTTATTTATATTTCTTCTAATAACAGTAAGTATATGATAGATAACCTATAATATATATATTAAATATATATATATATAATATATTATATTATATATATATATATATATATATTAATTATATATATATATATATATATATTATATAATATATATATAATTTATATAATATATATATAATATATATATATATGTAATAATAATATAATATTATATATATATTATATATAATAATAATACTATATATATATTAATTATAATTAAATAATACTATATACTATATATATATATACATATTCAGTATATATATATATTATAATATATATTAATATTATATAATACAATACTATACAATATATATCATATATATATTACTAAATATATATATATATATATTATATATATATAGTTAACCCAAACCTAGTTACCTATTTCAGTGATACTCATCTATTTGTGTTCCACCTCTATCAGAAATCAAGCTATGCGGATTTCTTATCATCCATAATGATCGAGACAATTCTAGTACTCTGGCGGATCAAACCGGACTCATATTAGAAGTAAAAATTCTACCTAAATAATTAATCTATTCAATAACTATCTTGTTAGATCAGCAAGTCAAAATTATGAAAAATAACTTTAAATAAATATATAACATAATTTATCTTTATTATTGATTTTTAACTCAGAAGAAATCGTAAAACATTATTCTCTTTTATTTTTATCAATTTTTTTTAAACTTTGCAATTTAAAAGTTTTTAGATTTTTACTCCATTATTATATTTCGAAAATTAAATATTTTAATTTTAGTATAATTGAAAATTAGTAATTATTACTTTAATATATATATAAAATTAAATTATAAAATTTAAATTAAAAATTTATTTTTAAATTTTTATGTATGTTGCATAACAAGCTCACTCAATAGATGACTATCTAATATAAGTTCATGCTTAAAATTTTCAATATAACCTTTTGAAATAAAATGTGTAGAGATAATACAACCTTTAGTTTTCAATCCTAATACCTTTTATCAGACAGCTATAAATATAGTGATAGAGTTATGTAATGATTGATTACTATAAATAGTCGTATAATATAGGTAATTATTACTGGTATTTCATTAATTAAAGTGATAATAATTTAAATATTCAATAAGATGAGCAGGAGAGGAAAAGTCTTTGTTTTATTTTTTCAACGCATAGTATATTACTCTATTTTATATATATTTTGAAAATTATATATATTATTTTTATCATACTTTTTTCAAGTCCATTTTTGTTCAATTTTCACAACTTTTCAAGTTCCTTTTTTCAAACAAGATCATTCGTATTGAGGAATTTACCTTAAGACTCATTAAAAAATTATGCCAATTTATATCTCAAATTTTAGAAAGTTCATAGTTTCTTCTGATATTTACACACTTTTTAACATTCGGAACGGTGGTTTACTAGTTTCAGATTTTTTGTTTTAAATTATGTTTCAAGTACATTTTCAAATTTCTTTTTTATTATTTGATTCAGCATAGCCAAAATGTTATTAATTCAAGTTTTTTTTCTCTTTTGCTTCTTAATGAGCAACTGGCTTTGCAATATCTTTCTACTAGTGTAAAAAAATTGTCGCGAAATTTTTCGTAAATGTATTTTAAAATTCTGATGTATCATGAAAGCATAACAACTAAAATACGCATGAGCGCGCGCACACACTAGAAAGCATGTATATAACTGTCCGTCCTAGGTGCAGAAGAGCCTTTTGTTTTGTATTTATCAAAAATAATGTAATGAAATGACTGTCTATCCTTGGTGCAAAAGAGCCTTCCGTTATCAAAAACAATGTAATGAATAAATACTACGGTAAATGTCCTAAATTTTATTATGGCATAAAGTTGAGATGTTAAAAATTATGTTTAAAAACTTGTTCCATTTGAGAAATAGGATTGCTTTTTAAATATTTTTTTTCATTAGTTCGTTACGAAATGTTAATAATAAAATCCAATAGCTTTAAAGATTCTAAAAATAAAAAATAAATCAATAATCAAATGGCAAATTACATGAAATTTAACAATCCTTCTTATAATAGACTCAAAGAAAAATGGAAGTTGAGGTCTGTCGATTGGGAAATTTGAAAAATTATAATAATCCCCTCGTAAAATCGAGCTCTAAATTGTAAAAGCATGACAGGAGCGGTATAGAATCCCCCTACTATTTCCCGTTTCTATATAGGTCAGGTTACTAGCCAAACGTACGATGGTACTCTCAGAATTAAATATTTAAGAAAATTCAAAATTTGGAAATTTTAAAACCAATCTCTTACCACTGAAGTTTATTATTAGCGTCAATTCCTAACCAATTACTTAAATATATATATACCATATCTTCTTAAAAAGGTAGGAATGACGATGTAAGTTTTAGGATTAAAAAGATAAAACATTTGGGATATGGATAAATATTTATACGATTGAATTAATAATAATTCTGGACCTTATGAGCTTCATGGATTCGTGAATTTTGTTTTATGTAATTTTTTTTTCATATATTGTTAGTATATGATACTAACAATTAATTAAAATGCTGATAAGAAAGATACGAAATTTGAATATATTAAAAACTAAATAATAAAGTAGGCAAGAGCGTACATTTTGCATGAGAAAGAAAACGTATTTTAGTACTTTTTAAAACGTGAAAGAATTTAAGGTAGGGTAAAAAAAATAATGTTTCGGGGTAAAATTCGTTCATCATCGATATTTTTTTTTCATTTATTGACTCTGTGTATAGTTAACATAACTTATCATAACCTGAACTAGGAGGTCCTAAGCCAAACCTAACCTATATGGATCGACGCTGCAGTAAACCTATACCTAACCTATATGAATCGACGACGCAGTAACTCTATACCTAACCTAGATGGATCTACTTTGCCGTAACTTTTTTTTTCTTTCGTTCTAGGGTTTTCCTAAATAAGTTTTTTGCATTTCGAAAAATATTACGGAGTCTTCACGCATCCCGGTAGCTGCCAAACGTACGATGCTTAAAAAAGTACGATTTTATTAATTAAATTTTTTTTTGGATTTAAAGTTTTTGGATCCTGCTTATCAGCACTCAAATTTATTGTTAGTATCATATAACAATATATATATAAAAATGAATAAAAAAAAACCACGGATCCATATAATTAAAGACCATAATTCTTACCGAAGATTTAAAAAGAAAAAAGAAAAAAACGAAACCTCGATATTTAAATAGATTAAAATAATAAAATCAGGCTAGCTTTATTCTACAACCTCCATCTTTGAAAATATAATATGGCAAATATTTCAACTCCACTCAACATTTATAGAGGATTTCTTGAAAACTCACCCATGAAGTAGTGTAGGAAAAAGAAATAAATAGCATTAGCTTCCAAATTAAATGACTAATAAAAATTTATACCTTCCAATTAATCCTTGCTGTACTAATTAATCATTATTTAAAGGGAACATCGCAATTAAGTTTACAACTGCGCAGGAAATGCAAGAGACCAAATTAGGCCTTCATGGAAATTAAACAAGTGTTTATAATAAAATGCGCAATTTTATATATATATATATATATTATATAATATAATATTATAATATATTATATTATATATATATATAAATATATATATATATATATATAATTATTAATATATAATATATTTTACATTGCACTTACACTCACGGGCAGAGTCCTATTCTAGGAGGGGGTGTGTAAGTTCACTCAAAAGTTTATATATATATATACTATATATATATAATATATATATATATATATATATATTATATAATATAATAGTATATATATATATATATATATATATATATATATATAATATATAATATATATATTTATATATATAATATATATATATATATATATATATAATATATGTATTATGTTTATATATATATTAATATATAATATATATATAATATATTTAATAATTTTCAGTTAAAATTCTGAAAGATAAAATGAATTGCAATCAATTTCAATAATTAGGTATATTAATCAGGAGTGTTGTAATGTGTGTGTGCGCCGCAATAGCTTCCAGCAAGACGAATCAAATCTGGCTCTCCGAGTTCAGGGAAAATATTATGAAATAAAATGTAAAAGAAAATTTACTTTTAAAAAATTATTTAGCTCAATTTAATAATAATAATAATAATAATAATAATAATAATAATAATAATAATAATAATAATAATAATAATAATAATAATAATAATAATAATAATAATAATAATAAAATAAAAATAAAAAAAAAATAATTAATAATAATAATAATATAAATATTAAATTAATATAAAATATTAAATATATAAAATTTGGAAACATTTTTATTTAATCTGAGGACATAATTTAAAAAAAAAAAAAAAAATTCAAAAAAGCAAAACACACTTGATCGTAAACTCTGGTGAAATGAACATGTTAATGATAACTGATAATAATAAAGAAAACACTCAATTAACCAGACCTATAATTAAAAAATAATGCTAAAATGTTCAATATTAACTCCTATTAAAAATAATGCTAAATGTTCTAATATTAACTCCTATTAAAACCGATAAACAATAATTCTTATTATCGAATGCAAGATTTGATAGTTGAAAAAATGAAGCGATACTCCAATTGTTTTTAAACTTTTTCGCAATTTTAAATATTTGTAATAGCTATATGAGAATGAAAAAAATTAATTTTTAAACTTCACTACAAATGAATGTATCTTTAAATGGCATTGACTATAAGATAATAACTATATTCCCTTATTAAAATTACTAAATAAAATTTTTTTTCAGTAAATAATGTAAGAATTCTTTCCTCTTTAGTTATAAATGTTACTATATATTTTGAATTTCCATCATTTTTTATAGTATGCAATAAACTATAAAACTAATTTGCGACATTGAATTGAAGTCCGTCAGTGATTGCTTCCCATTTTCCCATTTTATTTCTCATTATTATTAACTATCTGGCTGTCTTAGATATCTATATATCCTTATACGTTTTTAACTTTTTCTGACCCAAGTCTTTTCCAAACTTTTGATTAAACAATACCAATAATAGAGAAAATTCTTTCAATTAATCTAGAACTGGCTGGGGATGAATGCAGGGATACCAAAACTGTTAAAACCCATGTGGTAACTTTTTTATCAGTACATTTTTTTCAAATTGATATTCATAATATTCCACTACTTATCTGGACTTAACTTTGAATCCAGTGATTCTTCGAACGTATGGGCTGATAATAGCCACCAAGGCAATCATGATAATTTTCTGAATAAATTAATTTTGTTATTTCAGTCAATTGGCCTAAATGCTAAAATTATTGATTAATTTTAAATTAAGTTTAGTTCTGGTGTCTTAATGAAAATCAAATCAGTTACAGACTTATAATCCACAGTTTAACTTGAAGGCTGGGAGTTTGAGTTTTAAATACTGCTGTTGTCAGCTATCAATCCTATTATGCTTAGGCTATGAAACCTAGTTGGAGGGGTTACAAAAAAAACAAACATTTATTTAAATTGCTCAACCCACCAGGGTTTTATTAAAAAAAAGCGGTTTAAAAAAAAAATGGCAATGTTTAGCCAATGCAGGAACCTTTGACTGAGAGTGTTGGTTCACAGAGTATTTGGTGTGATTAATTTGACGACTACTTCCAACATTACTGTGATGCTCTGTCAATCCCAGATTCTGACTGACAAAGATGCTTTTCTTTTCTTTACTTTCTTTTCCCTGATTTTGTCATATATTCATTTATCTTATTTCCCAAGAATTTTATTTTAATTTCATTGCTATATTTTATACAATCCAATATATGTTTCTTTCTTCTTGTCCCATCATTATTTGCAACCTCAGTGAAACAATTTGCAAACTCTTCTCTTTTTCCTTTGTATAGTTGTAGTCTAAAACAAAAACAAGGAATGACTGGGGTTTCATTTCATTCAGACATATTCATTTAATCACTCATTCAGAAGGTAAATTATAAATTAAAATAAAAAAAAATTGTTAGCAATTTGTTGAATCTGGCAAAGCATGACTTTGCAGCTGTAGCAAGCAACAAGGAGGAGGTTTTATACACCTCTTGTTAGGCTCATTAAGTTAGAGAATGATGTACACTCGTCACTTGATATAGCTATTGCTGGAGTTACTCCAATACTGTATTGGACTGCCTGCTGGTCTGCAGCAATAATGGTTCTTTATTGCAAATTACTTCCCTATATCTATATCAAAGTCTATTCTTAAAAGTCAAGGGCCAAAGCAAGAGATGAAAACTACCAGAAATGGGGGAAAAAGGGGACTTAAATGCTAACTTTGCCTTCCTTGTTTCTTGATTTGGCGTTAGCTTTAAAGACAGAGAAAGGTGGTGAAAGGAACCACCCAAAAACGCTATTCTCAAAATGTGAACAGAGCTAAAGAGTAGCTAATTAATGGGCGAATGAAAGATATCGTTATGCACTATATTTATTTTTCAATATACTTTACAAATGGGACAATAAGTTATACTTTTGAAAGGAAACAAAGAACAACTAGACGAGTATGAGAGTGCCAGCCCTCACCTACAATGGCCCTCCCAGATCACTCCTATCCTCTTACGAGACACTTGATGCAGTTCAGCCAAATTAAAAACATTTACCAATTATGAAATAACTTTGAGCTGTTCCCAGTATGCAACCGCTGAAGTACTGCAGGGGAAAGCAGGAAGACAACTGTAATGCAAGTGTGCAGGTGAACTTGCATGGAGGCAGAATATAATAAGCAGTGATAAGTACAGTAGCAATTGAAAGAAGAAATTCATGAAGCAAGCACAATATAAGGAAAGGTCAAAAATCCAGAACTCGTTTAAGTAGAATGCTCTCTTCAAGTAATCCCACACTCATTCAAGCAGAATGCTCATTTCCAGAAATCCAAAGAGACATTCATATAGGTACGGTATATATAATTAATAAGACACTCACTCCAAAGTTTATTGATTTATAACCAGAAATTATATTTGCCACAAAGTTGGTAAGTATATTTAAATATAAAACAAAATTAACGTATTAGTCAATGGCTATGATATAGTTCTCAAGATAAACCCTTTAAACTCTTTTAGCAATTTTATGTCCAAACTAAAAAGTGACAGAGAAAACTATCTTCGTGGTACTTTAAGTAAGCGAGGATTTTGTTACTGCTTCGATGCGAGGTCTACTTAAAGAGCTCAAAACGCAAGAAGTCGTCCATTTTCATTTTTTTAAACTGTTAATTAAAGCTAAAAATCATTGTCATAGCTCTTATTTGTTCTCGTGCTACTCGTTACAAGGACACTCACTTCCTTCAGGAATTTCGGGTCTAAAAATTCCAGAAGTCATACTTCTTTTGTTACTTACATAAGCGGTCCGATTCTTTAGCTACACTTAATATAATGCTACACCATATATACATAATAATATATCACTTCGTCTAGTTATAGCTAATATGTTAAGATCAAATAGCAGTCTACATTCTGAATCAAATTATAAATTCTATTTTTTATACTTTATATCTTATTTCAATTAATTCTTAATGCAAAAATAAATTCTTTTAACTGAAAAATATTGGCTTTTTACTAGGTATAGATACATATAAATATACATAATGTATATGCAAATTATATGGCAAAATCTAGGAAACTTGGCACTTAGAGCTCACGGGGTAGATTTAGTAGAAATTAATAATTATACTTACTCATATATAGTTATTATATTATAGTAAGTAGTATATATATGATATAGGCATTTTTACCTTATTATTGGGGATACTCCCTATTGCAGTATATATATATTAAGTATTTTAAATACATATAATTCGATTACTATCATATACTCACACACTACATTTTATAATCAATAAAAATGTTAGTTTATGAGTTATACATAAAAGATATATTATAATCATAATTATATATATAATTATATATATAAATATATTTATAATACCTACAATGTGTTTTAATTAAGATTTATATTATAATTATAATTTAATTTTTACAATGTTTTTTTTTATAATAGAATATAAATTAATATTGAATTAAATAAAATATATATTGAGATTTCATAATCAATAATTAATCATCTATATCAGCATAAATAATCTCAATAATACTAATAATAAGTATTATATAATAAATATATGATATATATATTATAAATACATCAATCCTCAATAATAATGGATAATAATTACTCAATATAAATAAATTTCATATATAGTATAATTTTAATTTAATTACTTTATAATGATGCATAATTAATAATTTATCTTATGAATATTCGCCCTAAGAACTTATATACTTAATAAAATAATTAAATTCAGTTATTCAATATCAATAATAAATATTTCCATCATGATTTAATTATATTAATTATATTTGTATATAACATATTATATTTATTATATATAAATTATATTTGATATTATGTTAATCAATCAATTAATATTAAATTATAGTAGTTACATTAATTTTAATATTAGTGTTAAGTGGGGTTGCGCAAAATATGACAGATTTTCCCCGAGGCATCTTATAAAAATAATGAATAATACATTGTTACTAATTGTTTCAAACTATTCTCAAATCTTAGATGAGTCATAGTACCCTCTCAATATCTTGTGTAGATGAGTCTGCACTCAATTAATAAGTATAGATTATTTGGTGCTGGTATCTCTTTTTTCTATAGGTTACCGCAATCGCAGGATCAGGGGAACTCTTATTCACTCGCGTACCACACCTTTACGACGCCTTCTAATAATACTAAAGATAATAATTAATGATAAATAGCGAGCGAAACATTTAACTATTTTAGGTGTATGATACAGAATACTTCGAAATTAATTTGCGATTTTTGTATGAAGTTGATCGATTTGGTCATCTCCAGCTAGTTTTTTACATAGTGCAGATAAAATTAGCTTCTTATATCGTGATAAGTTCGACCACATATTATTCTAGATGGAATATGAACTCTCTCTTAGTTTCTCAACTTATTACTTGTTGGTTTGCTTCTTGAATTAAGTATTCTCCCTCTCATTTAGTTTTATTATACGCATTTGTCGTTATTAATGAAATAGTACCTCTAGTGGACGACTGGCATTTATAGTACTTATTGTTGTTTATTATATGTAATAAGTATATTTTGAGCGCACAATTTAAAAAAGAAACACTAGTCTCTCTCTATTCAATTGTAATATATGTGTGTAGTACTTTTTGTGTCTCTTTTTAAGAGTTAAAACTGCCAAAATAAAGCATCCTTCTCGTAAGAATTGGCATGATAAATAATTTATATGCTTTTATTCATGATTGATTAAACAAAGTTTGGTTGAAACTTGCGATTGAGACATCAGTCGAAATTGTTGATTAATTAATTGGATACTTTAATTATTCATAAGTCTTTTTGTCATAAATGTCGTAATGAGGTGGTCGAGAATACTACATTACCGGATATGTATAGATAATGATGAATGTAATGGGAATATAGTAATATAGTAATAGTATATAGTAATATATAATATAGTTCAGATATGATAATAATAATATTTAATTAAGAGAAAGTATATATATATTCATATGAAGAGTAATATATATATATATATAGGAGTAGTATATTAAATATCAGAAGGGTAGATACATGGCCTATTATATGTATAGTGATTGTATACGTGCTGCAGATAGTACAGAGTCTATCGACTGTGCCTGTATTATTTACTCATATATCAGGTGACTTATACTGTATGCAGCAGCTACTATTATCGCCCTCATACGTGGAAAAAGAAATATATAGTAGCTATATAGGATAGTGTAAGAATGAAAAATGAAAATATTATGAAAATTAATATAATCAATAATATAATATAATTAATATAACTATTAGATATAATATTTAATATTATATATAATATTATATATACTTTATATATCTATATCATTAATATATATATTTGTATTTATATGATTTATATATATAATAGATATAAGTATATATATACTATTATATAGATAGATATAATATAATATATATATATATATATATGATATATATTATATGTATGTATATTAAATTAATAACTTACTAATATATATATATATATGTATATTATATATATTATTAATTTATTAAGATAATAGTAAAATTTTTAATAATATATATTTAGGTTTTATAAAGTTTTAAAATTTTTCTTTTTTACCTATCAATTCCTCTCCTGCAATAATTTTAACTCAGCAGTTTGTATATTTCATATTAGCAGGGATACTTTATACTATATATAGCTCGAACGAGAATAATGACGTGACGTCTCATTCAACGAAGGTGCCGCTATACCTATCTCATTTGCTTCCTAACTTGTAAATAAATAATCATTACTTCTGGCTGTATCCTCCCAATGCTGTCTCCATCTTAATCTCTCACGATAAATGACACATTCACGGGTAAATCTCGTTGACACATCTTTATCCCACTACGATGCCCGGTGATATAAATGCGTCCTACTTTCCACATTCTTGTGTGTTTCTCAGCGTACTACTGAATCGCGCTCCCATGCATCTCTGTGTTATCGTCCTGTCCACCTCAACTGATAACGACTACAAGCAAATCACTCCGCATTCATCTCTCTAGAGTTAATTTTCCTTGGTGCCATTCACCACTCATCACTTCGTCCCCCTGCCGCCATCTCAATATAGTTTTGTATCTGTGCTAGATGTTGAACTTCTTTGTCAGTGCCTCTCTTGTCAGCAATTTGTTTAAATATGATATAGAATGCGGGTACTATTGTAGGTATCTGACTAGATAGATACTAGTACTAGATGAGATGTATAGTGAAGTGTTTATAGTAAGAGTGCTTCAGCGACCTCACAGTAGGAGGTAAAACGGGTTAATACTATGGCTGCCTAATATAACCCTCAGTTATGAGATGTGCGTATGTGCTCACTATAAAGTACAGCACGCTGGCCTAGCCCAGTAGGGGGTGAGTTGAGCCGCAACTAAGTGGTACCAACCCTAAAATTAATTTCTCCGTGATAAATATAAGATAAAGCTCAGCTTGATTATACTTTATGCATAAGATTCTTAATAATTATCTTCGACAACTTCCTATGAGAGGCGTATATGGTAACTTGTAGTGCTTAATTACAAGTCATTTACGTTGTGAACCTCTCAGTGCGGAATACGTATAAGCTGTATTAGTACCACCGGGATATAAGCTGCCGTTGTAGTTGACTAGAGCGCTCAGTTAGTAGTATTGAGCGTGCAAATAAGTACTTATCATGGTACGATTTATATGGCTTGTACTTAAGTAGTGTATAACTCAAGTGTAAGGTAGGGTACTGCGTGAGAACGACGGTGGGAGAGGCGGAGTGGGTCGGTAGTGATAACATAATGTACACATAAAGCGTAGATCCATTAATAAATATATATAGGGTAGTATATAATGTTAAACGGGCATGCGCGCTCAAGACGCTACTACGCGGGTGGGCGCTCTCTTGTGATTCCAGATTAGATTAAGTAGCTTGAGCGTGGTTCAAAAAGGTACAATATCGCGTATATATTAATTATATATATATATTATATATATTATATATTTAGATAACTACGTTAGTAGTGGAGGTGGTGCGATTGGCTAGGCCTTACTAGTAGTCAAGTGAGGGTAGTCCTGAAAGATAGTGATTCATATGCCTAGTAAACGTAGTACATATGTAATTATGAGCTATTAATTTCAATTAGATATCTTTCTCGTTTGTAAGATTTCCTCTCTCATACTCTCATCCGCATACGTACCCAGCTCACAACCTCTTCGTGTGCTCTATATCATGATCTCAATATTATCTTTTTATCAGGACTTTTCTCTGGCTTCGTTCTCTTGAAATATAGAGATCCGGCCAGAATTTGGCGATTCTTAGTAGTAGCTCACTGTAGAGCGGTATGATAAATGATGCTATGGATATGATAGTATGATCGGAACTATACTACTGTATGGTGGGCTAAATCTTATTAAATATAAACGGCTAGATCAAAGTTGACCTTAAGCTATAAAAATCTCTGTTTTCTAACATGGTTTTCATAGGCTTCAGTAGTTCGACGCACTTCGCTATGCGCGTAATTATACATAGTTGTAACAAATAATAAAATAACATAACCTTGGCATACTTATATAATATGGTGGATTATAAATGGTTGAGATAACGCGTGGCTATTCACAGGGCAGGCTCATATATAGCCCAAATCAAAACACTGTGGCGTAATAATGAGACTCTCATGAAGTATGTGTGATCTTGTCGTTGGAGTCTGGAGTGTTACACAACCAGCAATGAACTGGGAGAAAAGGAAGTGAGTACATTACACCATAGGTTAATGGTATGGAGTAGTGATGAAGCAGTTAAGTAGTTATGAGGACTGGGATCGATGGATACACGGCGTGGATGGCAACAAAAGGACATAGACGTAGGATTAAAGTTGAGAAGGCTCTACCAATAAAGAAAAACTAGTGGTTTTATGTTAATCTGGTCATGACTGCTCAGAGAGTAACTAAGAAAAAACTGTAGACGAGGACACTCATTCAGAGGAGGATAACACGAGATAATCTGTAATATTTGCGAATATCATATAGACAAGATTACGCTTCAATACGAAAAAATGCTAAGGGTTAATAATATGTTAAAAAACCACTCACGTGGTTTACCAGAACGTACGATTCTTACTTATAAGAGACAAAAGTTTAAATTAGTCTAGACGAAATATATTAAAAACACTACTCAAGAAAGAATATTGACGGACAACATAATTATTATGAAATACAGAGAGAGAGTAAAAAAAAAATAGAGAAAAAGCAAACAAAGAGAAAGTTAATGTTCTCTTTGAATATCCACGAAGTTCTGATTGAATTTATATTAATGATGTAATTAAATAGACAAATAAAAGCGGTCTAAGTCCGTATGATAACATATATAAGTATCATGAGTCGAGCTCTCGTACAAGAATGATAGATAATGAACATACCGAATCAATACAACATTGATATGGATGTTGAAGATCATAAATCGGTAGTATAAACATAAAAAATATAACTCTTAAGATGATGACAGCAAGAGCCAAATATGGAGCCACAAAACACAATAGGAGACAGGTAAACAGGAATGATAACTTTGAAATGAGACACGCACCACGAACTGCTAATGAATGATTGCTGAGATACTGAAATAATAGGAGCTATATACTCGACGCAAAAATTAAGAGAAATAAGATATGATAGCACAATACTACTTCAGACAATATAATTGGAAGCTGAGAAAGAAACTATACTATATGACCAATTTATATTTACATCTTAACACGAGAGTGCAACGAATAAAGTAAAAGTATAGTTAACGAAAATATTAAAGTTGTTAGAATATGACACAACACCCTGTGCATTCAGAATTTAACTATTATTAACACAGTTTGTTTTCATTAGACAAAAGAATTTATAAAAAACATTAATATAATAAAACATACTAAAATAAAAGAAATAGATAAATAAATATAAAATAAAAAATAATTAAAATAAAAAATAAAAAAATATATGAAATAGTATGATATAAATCTTAATTAAAGGAAATAAAAATTAGATATACAAAAATAAATAGAAGAAAGAAATAATACCAATAAAATATTAAACATAAATAATGCCAATGCTAGAATATTAAAATAAATAATATATATTACAAATTAAGATTAATAATAAGAATAATATTAATCATTAATTTAATTTATATATATAATATAAAATAATTAAAAAAATTTTAAAAAAATTCACACCTTTATATATAATATAATAATCATATAAATAACTTAAGTTTCTGTAACAACGAGATCACACAGATAATACTCCTAATATTTTATAACACCTCGATTAAAATTAATAAGTAGAATCACAAAAATTACACGTTTTACTAATATATCTCCAATTAATGAAATTAACCGAGGCAATATTATATAGATTTTACACTTGTCTAACACCAAATTCTTGAAAAAAATCTTCAAAATATCTCAAGGAATAAAGCACTGGTCTACCAAATAGAAGATAAGGATTTCTTATCTTGTATATAACCACGGTCCAATGTAAATTTCATAAGTTGTAATAATAATAAAGATAAATAATACAGGTCACACTAATCTCACAGTAGAGCAATGAGTCATTAATAAAGGCAATCTCCTGCACGTACAAAAATATAAAATTGTAATCTGAATTTTTATAGTTACGCTAATTTAATATAAAACTATATCACTTTTATATGATATAAATCGTCTCATAGTATAAACAGAATATAAAATCCTAATCCAAGTGTGACACACACACAAGCACCATTCAACACTCAACACACGCCAAATTCCTTTAAACATATATAATAATTACTATCACATCAGATAAATAATATAATAATATATAATAATAAATATATAATAAACTTCACTAAATCTACAATCTCTACATTCAAACTATACGATATTTTATACGAAACAAATATCACATTTTTACTTACACTTGAAGATCTAATATGGCATACGAATCCCAACAACTCGATAATTAATTAAGTATAACTATAACTATATTATAATTACCTAATTAATTCTACAATTTTTTAATACCTATTTATATATTTCATGTTATTTATATTACTTCTGAGTAGGTTTTACTTTATCACACCATAAAAAATCGTTATACTATTACGACACCAACAAAATATATTCTTCTATATACAACATTAAGTGCATACCCTATAGTTTTTATTTTGGATAACATTAATAATTTTATATTTTCTATATATAATTTAGCTCAACCAGATGTCGTCATATATACAATAAACAAGTAAACACAAACCTTAGTGTAAACTTTCGTTAGTCAGTATCTACTCGATTCCTTTACATATATTACACCAACGATTATATTATTATGTCACCTATCCATGATCTCGCCATTTTCATCTAAATTTCATGTATAAATATCATCTCAGTACGTGTTACCTTAGTATCATATGAAACTAATATCATATATTATATACAGAACACTAGGGTAGCGGAACGCCAAAGTAACATAAACTCTGATCAGACGTGGACTTGTACCTTCAACTGTACAACCCTATTAATCATGCATATAGACGTTGAATTTCACATAGATATATTATATATTATTTTACTTATTTAACCCTCCGTGTGACAATCACTTGCTCATAATAATACTCTTTTGTTAACACCAAATTCCTTCAAGCTATTAGTAAATATTGAGCCAACCAACCATAAGTGTCAAGTTCAGCATAGAATAGAGAGAACAATCGCCACGACCGCAGGCTCCGCGGAGGAACCTCATACTAATAAGATTAGATAATAGGGAATATGGTTAGGAAATTGTGGGGGTGTATAGTATATAAATAGTACATATTTGTACAAAGATGAATTAATGACGAAGATGGGGAGTTAGTGTAATTGTTGGTAGTAGGATTTATGTAGTAGTTGTACTAATCACTGAGTTGAGGAGCTGTCTACTCGTGATATAGTATATTAGGTAAGGAATGTATCATATAGTAAGGAGCTGAAGCATACGCTCAGACGCTGAATGATATGTACTTACCATAGGTGTCACACAATTATGCTGGCCCGGAGGACACCTCCGCGCTACCGGTGTGCTATACTGGATAATGATGTCGGTCAGCTTTGTATCAGTATAATATATAGTATATAGTATATATATGATGATATTGGTTAGGAGGAATAGGTAAGAACCAGAATAACCCTAGACAGTGCATGAAAAAATCTATCTTATATGTGATGATCAAGCGACATGTTTGTTTCGCTGTTCTATTCACGACTACGAGTATATCCTTCGTAGTTTTAACTTGTGAGTGGCCGAGTTTGTTATGCATCTCGTATCCTTCACGCAGGATGCTGCACTAGTGATGATGCCTATATTTTTTTTACTTTTATGTTTCACCTCTTTTACTCTTTTTACGTTCAAAAGAGTATAAGAAAATATTTTTACTGACATTTTAATACCTGTGCAAAAATTTCGTCTTATTAGTATGATAGTATCCCAGCATGAGTATAGAAGACTAACTATTATTGAATGGATGTTCTTATGAGCGACTGGGTTATTAGTTTACTCATTATATCATTCATGTATAGTTGTATATAATATAGTAGTCTATAATAAAATATTGAAGGTATAGAAGCCCAAGCTGAATAATGTTTAGATTTTCATAATACGAACCTTTTCACCAATAGTAATAGGTAATATATAATTGTGAAGGAGTAATGTGTGGTGTGAGTGTCTAGGTATTCCGATTTATAAAGTCGGTCACGGTTTCTTCACAGAGACTTGTACAGGATGCTGTTTACTAGGAGGGCTAGTAATAGCTACTCTGACCTACTCAAGATGACTACTACTAAATTAATAAATAAAGGTAATATATATTAATGTACTATTGAAATAATATATATATTATCTATTAATTATAATGTTATAAATAAGATTAAATATATATAATTAATATATTAATATAATATTATTATATATAGATTAAGATAATATATTAATATAAATTATATAGTATAGTATTAAATGATATATATATATATATTATAATATTAATATAATATATATTTAAGACAATAAATATTGATATATATAAATAAAGAAGAATAATATATATGATATATATAAAAAGTATATAATAAATATATATAGATATACATTATACCTATATATATTATAACATCTATATATATATATATAATAATATATATTATAATAATAATAATAATAAATATAAATATAATATATAAATATATAAAAATTATAAATCATATTTATATATATATAATAAAAAATTATTAATAATAAATTATTATAAATATATATATATTATATTAAATAATATATATATTATATAATATATATATTATATATATATACATTATATAAATATATATGTTTAATAATACTTATATTAGAGGGAAAAAGGACTCACCCTGATAAGGTGAAAGTAGCCCATAAATATGGTATATAGAATCCGTAAGTAGGTATATTATAATAATATAATATAGGGTATATTATATATATTATAAAATTTATATATAATATATATAATAATAGATATATATATAAAGCAGTATGTAACATAATTTATATATATATATCAGGGTATATATATAATATACATAATATTAAAATATGATATAATATATATATAAAATATATAATAATAATATAATATAATATATATATAATAAAAGTATAATTAATAGTAATTATATAATATATTAATAAGATATATATATTAAATATAATACTTATATAAATATATAGATATAATATATACAAACTTATATAATAGTTAATATATATTATATATATCGGATTATAATTAATTATTATTAAGTATTATGTAAATAATATTAATTTAAAGACGATAAAATAAATAGGGAGATTTATTATATATAACAGTTACAGATGAAAAGTCGGTTAAAATAATCCATTTAATCACCTAATTAATATATATTAATGTTTGAAATAAATAATAATATTAATATAAAGATATTGAAATAAAAATATTATTAAAATTCATATTTTACAAAAAACAAACGATTAAAAAAAAACAACTGAAGAAAAAACATAAATCATGTAAAAGGCTGTTAGCGAAATAAAGACGAAAACAAATCAAAGACAAAATCTAGAAAAACAAAAACAAGGCGCGTATTGACGACAAACACTACAAAATAAATTGATTTGAAGGATTACGATTGGTTAACAAATGAGTGCGTCTACGAAAGAAAAGAAAGTACGATTATATTAATTATTTGCATGCAAAATATAATCTAGAAAATGAAAGAAGAGCGTAAATGATTAAGCACGACTAATCATCTTATTTATGATTCATTATTTATATTCTGTTCCTTAGAAGTTCAGTGTAGCTAAAAGTATTAACAATGGTTATTATTATACAATAATTTAGGTGTATCAAAAGTGATATGGTATTAGTATATTAATATTAGTGACGGTATAATAGAAAGTATATAACGGTATGTGTAATGTGTTTCCCTGAATTTTAATCTTATTCATTTTGTATAATTTAAAAAAAAAAGTAGTATATTAATAGATTAATAGATTTAATAGTCTTGGGAGGTAATATATATAATATATATATGTGGCCGGAATGGTATGATTAATTGAACACTGTCATCATCTATATTTAGATCGGAGGGTCCATAGTATAGTAATATATTTATATATTAGTATAGTTATGGTACCCGTATCTGGAACAAAGATATGAGGAAAGGATATTATAGTTTAGATGAGATGGTAGTGGTGGGTGGGAGCCAAAGAAGAAAAAGGAGATCATATGGAGTAAATGTTGTAATTGTCGGTACCAATCGGACCCACGTGAGAGCACAGCTGCCCCTTTTTTTTGTGTAAAGAAGATGGTAGAAAAAATAAAAGTGACCCACATTACTACGGTCTTGACGTTATGCTCTTAGTATGTAAACGAGCAACGTAGAGTCTAACGAGTGGTTCAGTCTGAGGTGAGAATTAAGTGTGTTACATAATGAATATTGTAGCTTACATATATATGCTTGTACGAATGTTCAGAGACATCACAACAGGAACGATTAGCAGTAGACCCTTCACAAACTTCGTCAGCTCGTGGAATAGCCTCCTCGAGGAATCTTAAATAGAGTTCCACAAAAATTGTGTGCTGAAAAGAACCAAAATAACTGAGAGCGGTGATAAATGACTCAATATGTCGGACATTACTTCTATTTGTGTTGTGCCAGATTCATGTAACGGGTTGTTTAAACAGTGAGTGATGGTTTGATATATTAAATGTGGGTGAGTAAATAAGATGAGACTTATTTAGTTTGGAATGAGTAAGATGATCTAAGTTTTACTCATAATGTGTATCATTAATGGAAATAATGTTAAATGAAAGTAGACGGATTGATGAGAGTTAGTAGGTGGTAGATAAGGGTAAACGAGAGAAGGAAATATAAGTATGGATTAAGATGGGAGTATGGGTATTGTGGAAGTCTAAGAAAGCGGAGGTTTGGGGGGATAAAGCTAATTGATATTTAGAGGGGGGTAGAGGGGGAATACTAAGTGAGGGGTGTAGTCACTAAAAGAAAGAGTAAGAGGATGAATATCAGGTTTGCCCAGGGTGGATGGAATCAGATGAAGCTTGACCTACATTTAAAATCATTTATCATCATAAAGAACTTCTAGAAATAATGAATTAGATGAACGGATAGATGGAGAAATATTTGAGAGTAGGTGTTTAGTGATTTGACTTTGAAATTAGTTGATGGCAGAGACGTTAATGGCAAGCGAACCCTACAAGAGGTAAAGTCAAAGCTAGGTCAGCGGATTCTCTGGTGCGCGGAAGAATTATGAGAGAGTGGAAGTGTATTTGTATGATACTGGGTAAAACTGCAAAGGTAATGTGGAGCAGACTATATGAATGAAAGTGTTAAGGTGTTGGTTACAATTAAGGAATCCTCTTTTCCTTAATTCATAGACAAATATCACCTCAACTGGAGACAAAAAAGAACTGTACAACAGGTTTTTATGACACCTAAACAAGTTTCATTGTGTGAACATAATTTTGGTGGTGAGAATTGCGGTATGTATATACTGTTTATGTATTATGTCAGTCTCATTTAGTGTGGCTAATGCCAGGTGATAGTTTGGAGCCTGTGAAAAACACGTGGAATGGATTAGCCATAGTCCACGTCAGAGCGCCAAGAGACAATGGCTAGTTAATCAGTTATTCATTGTTCGGAGGAAGAAGGAGATGCTTTAGATCTTCTCAGATATTTAGGAAAATTTTAAATTTATGCGGGTAATTAGGAAGATAGTAAGTCGTGTTACCTGGTCCTATTAATTGTTAGGAGAGTTCGAGATGTGGTCAGTACTGATACTGGGTCAGTTAGGAACCTAAGGATCAGGGACGTGGATATGGGTAACAATTGATTTATGTGACATAGGTGTCTGGTTCGGTAACTTTTAAGTTAATTTAGAGATAATGATAAAAAGTTATTGCATTCTTGTTTTAAATTCAAATGAACTATTGGAAATTGGCATTCTCGTGAAGGGGGACAGGCGTGAGTTGGTCATGAAAAAATTAGGTGTTTTAAGGCTTATCATTGAAGGATCAACTAAGGGAAAATTTGGCTCTTGGAGTAAGTAAATTTTTTTTTATTATCATTAATATGATTATTATTTGGTTTATCGATTCTTTTATTGATTTTGAAGATAGAGTTAACGGGTTTTAATAATTAGAATACCTTGATTTATAACGATTTCTTGTCTTTTGGGTATAGATGATTCACATCCACAGGTCGATTTGAAACGATCCTTTTATTAGTAACTTATTATTGTGTTATGACGTTTTGATAATTAAAGGGCTTGGGAAAATTTGAAAATAGGTTTATGTTTTTACCCAACAAATTTTCATGACTTGAGTTTCAAAATTTTTTTTGTTAATTACATACATTTCAGGAAAAATGGTGTTTTCTTTTAATTCCTCCCTTTTTTTAATAATTATGCAAATTTCAAAACTGTCTAAAGAAAATGAAGTAAAAGGTAAACATTTTAGTATAAATTATATTAAAGTAGTCTTATATGAAATCGTGAGTTATCAGTAAATACGCCCACAATATTAATATATATAGTATATTATTATTTATAATATATAATTATTATTATTAATAATATTATTATATAATATATTTATATATATATATTATTAATAATAATTATATAACTATATAAAATTATATAATTTATGTATAATAATACTATAAAGTAAATTATATAATTATTAATCATTATTAATATTAATATATATATATATATATATATATAATATTTAATTATATTATATCATATATAATAATAATAATTAATATAATAATATAAATAAAATATATTATTTAATATAATATTTATGTATATATAATTATATATATATATATAATAATTATATTAATTTGAAATTTAGTATTAAATATATTAAAAAAATTATATATAATAATATATAAAATTAATAAGTATATAATATTATAAATATACACATTATATAATTGTTAGTTTGCTATAATTATAAAATAAAAAAAAATTGCATAATACATCCAAATTTTCCAAAAAATAAGCTAAAAAAAAAAAAAAAAAAAGAAAAAAAAGAGATGATCATTAAAAGCAATAAAACAATGATAAAAAAAAAAAAAAAATGCTAATTTAATTAATAAATTTTACTGTATAAAACTAAAATATTTATTAAGAGAACAAGGTTTTTTGCTGTGGGGAATTCTATTATCAAGGTATGTTGTTTTCTGGACTGTGGCAATTCACATGTCTCAACAAAATAGTCTCATTGGTCTGATTTCTCAATTTTAATTCCTTACTTAGTGACGCCATTGTGGTTAACTACATTTGTACATAGCAGTAAGTTTGACATTGTATCTTAGCCCTAGCATTAATTACTATCTAATTGGTCTTATTTTAATATCAGATCATATTTATTATCTCAACCAATAACATTTTAAAAAGTGAGGTTGTATGCTCATAGCAATTTTTCGCTTTAATACACCAATCAGTAATGTTAGAAATTTAATTTGCATTAAATGTTTACGGAGATAGGACAGACTTTCCAAAAACTCTTTGCATTTGGGATCCTTGCTTCTTAGCTATTAAAAATAATTCGTTATGAAAATCTAAATCTCTTATTCATGTCTTTTCTTTGTGTCATACTCTATATCACAAGTAATTACATTTATTATGTCGTTAAAAATGTTTCCACTTATATAGAGTTATTTTTGTCTAAAAATGAAGTAATTTGCACTAATAGCTTTAAATTACATTATTTATAATATTTATATAAAATGTCATAAAAAGAAAAATATATACAATAAGAAGTATAATAAAATATAAATAATTAAAATAAAATAAATAAAAATAAAGACAGAATAAAAATATTATAATCAAATAAAAAAAAATATGATACCATTAGGACAGCCCTTATGGATTAAATGTATACATTAATTCCAATTAAAACCATCCCTGGTGCGCGAAACTAGTATCGATTTTATATTTTGCCTAGATTTGAAATGAGCTATTGCTTGCAATTTTTGTGGGAAATAGGCTTATTACCGTAATAGATTCATGCTTTTGCCTATTTGATTAGCCAGCTATTACATGACAATAGTGATTGCCTGGAGATTTCTTGGGATAATGATGTTAGATATATCCGTATGTATTTAATATATATCTAAAATACACATATTTTATGCAAATATTTTTGGTCAGTGCTACTAATTTGTATACGATTATTTTGGGATCTTTTTATAAGTGATATCTGATATACCAGTATCATAGATCAGCTATTCTCCGGCTCAATAGACGATACCTCAGGTTACTCTCAACTAAACTAGTGATCAAATAAACTTTTTCCACTGTCAGCAGATTGGTCACGAGAGAGAACCATATCACCTGTTGAGAAGACTTCCCGGATTTCATGATGATCCAGTTTTAACAAGGATCCGCTGTCGAAAATCCGCAGTCGAACGATTTTTGCTGAACAAAACTGGAAGTCTGAAAATAGACCTTGAGATCGATACTTCTATAAAAGATACTATGGAATAAAAGTATTGAACGTCAGATTATTACAATTATATCTACCATTTCTAATTTAACAGATTTGAAAGTAAGCGTAAATTTATAAGTCTTATTAGTGATCGTCCTCATTACACATACTACTCGAGCTATTACCCAAGGTATTGGAGGGAATCTGAGGTATTACACGAATAACTAGTTCGTTATACGCTTCCTAAAAAGATGGAATAAAGATATTTTATTATCCAACTCTGGTACTTGATTTTTTTTATGACCTGAGATATCGCAAGTAAAGGTCAATCGGAACTTAGAAAGATATAAAAATAATATGACATAGCATTATATTGTACTCGTGCTCATATTTTTGTGACTAATGTAGTTCTTCTTTTACACTATCCTTCAAGTGCAGAGATTGATACTATTGAAAGGATGATAAGAACATGCTCAAATAAGGTAAAAAATTTCCTCTTTTCCTTCGGGTGATAAAAGTCCTCAGGTTGTATTACTCGCACGTGCTTGAATTTTGGTCAACTTTTGAAAAGCTCATTATAGTCGCAGAAGACTCTGGATCTAAGTTCTCGCAGTTTTCATTTTTAGCTTTTATGGAAACATTATCTATAAAAAAGCTAATGAACCTGCAACAACTGCTGAGTTTCTGGAATAATTCCACTACCAGCTATGGAATCTCTCCTGGGGCCACATAAACTCGGTGAGGAATCTGTCCTCGCGAGTAGTAAGAGATGTTGAGAGTTATTTAGTAGTATAGTGTTTCCCTGCTTGCAACTTTGCACCTGATAAGAAAGGGAGTGTTTGAGATAAGTTAGACAAGTCAAGTTTAAGGCTTAGAAATAGTATAGTCTTACGCTGTATATATATATTTGTGACGATTTTACAATTCGATTTATAGAATACATACGCTGCCGTACTGCTTTATAAAATAATTCTAGTCTGGGGTTATGGTACGAGATTACTTTTTAGTTATGCTTTTGATCGAGTTTTCTCTTATTTTTTATCATACTAATTAAGCTTTTGTCAACACTTTTGGTGAAAACCAATAGGTGTAATGATTGCCAAACGCATACACCTGCCAAAAAGATACGGGATGCAGGCTTCTGTTTGTATGATAATTTATGATATAAATAAGCCTGTGATGAAATGTGTGTGACTATAGGTCATATCAATCATGTCATCAATGCCTGTTGGATAGCAGTTTGTTGAAGAGAGAATAAGATTGAGTTTATAATATAGCACTGGGCTGATGAATAAAAGTTAAGACGCTCATTACTCTCGTAAGTATACGCCAGCTGGTAGAATTTCAATGTTTTAAATTGGGCTCTTCGTGTGACAAGTAGTTATATTTTATAGCTTAATACTTAAAGCTATATATGCGATAATCATAGTACAGGTGACACATAGGTAAATACCGATCCATAAGAGTAGAACTTTGAGAGGTGAGAGAAAAGGAATTATTTTCATCCAAACTTAAGACAGTAAAGTTATTGTACTATATAGTACTGAACGATTAACATAAATATGTAGGGAGTGCCTTAGTATGTATATTGCATCTCACAGGGTATAAAAGTGTAGTTAGGAGATATAATCAACATATTGGATTATTTAAGGATAGACTTTTGAACAAATGGGTGACATGAGAATTTGGTTCCTTTAATTGTATAAGGTGGCGAAAGGTTGAAGATCTGCTTCCTAGCATATATCAACTGGAGCTCGGGGCATGCTTCTTTAAAACATTCAAAGATATATTCAGGCCTATTTAAGTAATAATTACTACATCCACTCGGAGCTAAATAGTAGATTCGAGCAGGACGTATATTAGACTCAATGGACTGTTTACTAATTTGTGGGTATTGGGGGTGAGAAATTTTTTTTTTATTTACGCTTACCTACCACTGCATGATGTCTAGTTTTGAAAAATGGAACACTAGGTTCATATTGGGAGTATTCAAAGATTATGGCAGAGTAGGATTCCTTGCCATCTTACCTATACCTATCCACTTGTCACTCTCTTTATTCATATAGAGGGTTAGCGGCTTATATATATGTTCCGTAACTTGATGAGTTGATGGTTTA
The DNA here is from genome assembly GCA_015478945.1 of Trachelipus rathkii. Classification (NCBI taxonomy): domain Eukaryota; kingdom Metazoa; phylum Arthropoda; class Malacostraca; order Isopoda; family Trachelipodidae; genus Trachelipus; species Trachelipus rathkii. Next base: position 59,455 of record JABUQX010018168.1, read on the forward strand.
AAGTGAAGAGCATAGGAATATGGATAGTTGACATTTCTTGAAAAACATTATTTGCCACGTGTGTTGGCTTGCTCACGGCTACTGATTTATTCAGCTTGTGCCACAAATGTTCGTCCCTCCTAATTTGGCAAATGCTAGGTTCGTTCACAAGCTAGTAAGCCACTCGGAATTCATTTTGGATGGATGCAAGAGATGACTCATGCTATATTACTATTAAATTATTGATCGCGCGATGATATCTTTTTTGTATAGATCAAATGTGTTCATGCTTTAATGTAGATCTGACTGTGGACAAGAATATTTGTCGTGATATGAATTGGGAATGGTAAAATGTATGTATCTGTGTATCTCAATCGCAATACACACGTTTATCTTTATTTTTATTTTTTTATAAAAAATGTAGGCTCAACTGAGTTAGGGAAGGATGGAGAGATGCCCAGGGAACAATGAAAGGCTGAGACGTGGGTATCGACGAGGGGGAGCGACAAATTTTGGTGGTAAAGGAATAGTCGTACAACAGGAATTTTGGTCATGTACAAACTTAGGTTTTGGGGAGGCAGTTTGCACGTGGCGTATATCGCGTGGAAGGGGCATTTCACCATGAATGCGAAGTAAGTTGAGGTGGTTCACAAAGTCCATTTTATTGTTGGACCTTCGATGTTGGGTCGTCTCGTCAGGAACACCACTAAGAATTGTATACAAATAGTTAATAGAGAAAATGTAGCGCATGAGTCAAGTAGTCGCAGCAAGCAGATTCAGGACAGATGGTGAAGAGTATGGGAGTAAGTTTACCTACCATGAGCGCATCCATGTAGAATCGGTGATCTCTACTCCCGAAAAAATAGTCACTTTTTTGTAAGGAACAAGTTGAAGTTGGCCGAACTATTGGCCGCACCCAATTCGTAAATATGGGGCACTCCCGTATGGCGGTTACGGTATGATTAGGTCATCCCCAACAAACCCCAACTCAACTACATTATTGAAGACGATTCGATCAGTGGGAGCCAATAAGAGCGCTGTGGACGCCAGAATTTTCGAGGGTGAGATGTGCTGTCCACCATAAATGGGATATAAGATAACCGGGGAAGGGCACTCGAGATATCCATATATTAATGGAACATAAATACCACAACAGAGTTTAGTACTTATATCTCTCGGTAGCCATTTTGCCTAGTGTTTGCTGTTTATAAGTTATTTAACGTAGTTTCCATTACAACTCCTCTTTTCGTGGAAAGGTACTCATTAAAAGCATTAATTAAGATGACGGGTATTTGAATGTATGGGTGTATAAGAGTTCAGACTCCATTTGGAATATCATATTAATGATCCATTCATCGCTAATAGATATATCCTTTCTCTAAAGAGTGTTATTTGAAATCTCACATAAGGTAGGGAAATTCTGGGAAAAAGATGGTTATAATAAGGAGGAATTCAGATAGGCTGGACATTTTATACACTTGCATAGCTTATAATCATTGTATCCTTCGAATTGGTTGGAGCAGGTTGTTCAAAGGTCGCTGTGATGTATTTGGGTACAATTTCTGTTAAAGAGTGCAAGTTGCGTTTTGTCTACACGCGAAGACTCACCTGGAATATGACAGGAAGAACGCGTTCTCCTTCTGGAGTTGCATTTTTTCCGCACCACTCTATGGGCTTCATGTCAGTGCGTAGTTATTGCTATCTTAAACATATTCTGAGTGATTTGTTGTGATTATAACGTATAATTTTAGCTTGTTGCGCGAGTATATTCAATAAAATATTTCACTTATGCGATTTAGGACACCATCTGCTGGTTGGTTGGCACGGAAAATTCGAGAGCTAATGGAGGAAGCAGTAGGCAGCAATTACGCGATGACATAGTATCACGATCGAGGCTCTTAACCGGTGCCTCGAGGTTTGGCGAAGCTGAATAGTGCCGAGCGCTCCAATAGGGACCGACGTGTCTCTCGACAAGCAGAGTAAATGCCTATCCAAGTTTGTTTATCTGGAAACCCCAATTCTAGTAAGCATAAGTTGTTCAGCTTGGTTGTAAAGGACTCAGTCTACTCGGGACGAATAACGTGCTGATGGCCAGTCTTGAACAAGAGACGCACTTGCATAATCAACATTTGACGCATACTTTTGCGACTATGTGGAAGTCTATGACTCAATCCAACGTCCCGCCCGCCGATCCCCAGGCTAGGCCGAAATAAGGCCAATTTTGCCACGCGGGCGTTGCAGTCAAGACTAGAATATCCTTATCCCAGCGCATTGTAAATAGCTCAATAAGTATTGGATCCCTAGAATTGGGCGGCCAACGGTCAAAGGCATTAATCCCAGGTCAAGCATAAATGACACCGTTAGCAAACTATACACTCATCACGGGAAAAAGACATACTTAAGTGAGTTGAGCTGAAGATCATCGCGGAAGAGGCATACGGTATGAGCTCAAATGTGCGTGAAAACTGTATTGAGAACAACAAATGATCTTCACGAGACGACATAACATCTTAGCATTATCCATCAATGTGCGCACAAGCACGCTATAAGTCCTCACTTAAAGTGGTACTGGTAAGTTGCGGCAATTCAAAAAATAAATTATAATTAACACAAAAAAAATAAATAACAACAATAAAAAGACACAAATAAAAAATAATAACAAATAAAAAAAAACAACTAATTTAGAAAAAAAAACTATATAGCAAACTGTAGGCGGAGTTTTACGCACCACTTGTGTAAATATCACTCGCAGGGAACTCAATTTTCAGAGATAAATTCTCAAGGCTACTCAGTAAACAATTAATTAGAGTAGAAAAAAAACTGAAAGATTCAATACTGCAACAGGTTTTAAACAGATATCAATGGTCTCCAACTAGTGCTGACCAGGTTCTTCTACACGCAATCGAAGGTGATCTCGGCACGAAATGCCCATAAGTATTTATCTCGGTGCTCTCACTCGACATCATTGCTATCGTTACCGAGTTTAAACTCCTAGACCTCATGAGTTTTTCTTTAGTAACTATCCCTTCAACGTCCACAAATCACGTATTCACCACCTTGGTCCAACAACTCCCACTTGCGGGGATCGTATCTACCACTTCTCTCTTACAAATACTTTCAGATGCATACCACAACATAATAACTAAATTACATAAATCTACTCATATTATTATATATATATATATTTATACAATAAGGTTCTTTAGAAACACCCTATACTCAACTCACCTCTATTATTCTTCCTACTCTAAATTTATCTAACACCCTAATTATTACTTAATATCCACCGTTCCTGGGTCTGTTGCTCGATGAGCATCTTGCAGTACCTTTCTCACATTAATTAATCACATATATATTGATAATTATAACCATTATATTATATAATATTATACTGTAATATATTTATATGATTATTATAATTATATCATAATTATTATTAATTATTATAATATATTATATTATATATATATTACTTATAATATTATATATTATATAATTTATATCTAATTCAACTATAATATATTTTCTATATTTATTCTAATATATATCATATATATAATATTCATTATTATTCATAATCTATTACTATTTTCATTTATCATAATTTATTAATCTAATAATTCATTATTAGTAATGATCTCATATACAATCATTTATCTAATTTATCCTAATATTAATTCTAATTACTTAATTTATTAATATATATATTTACTTATATTAATATTATTTAATTATTTATTTGAGTGTAAATGGTGTATGGAAATACCTATAAGTGATCTATACTCAATACCTTCTTACTTATAATGATAGTGAAGGTTTAGTCTCACTTATAATACAATAACTATTAAGTTAAAAGGTATTTTAATATTGATTATAGTAAAAATATATGAGAAAAATAAATTAAAGAAAGTAGCCATGTAATTACATTTAATCTAAATTAAGTATTGATTAACATATTATTCGATTCTTTAAATTACATCCAGTTAGCTGTACTTATATTGATATTAGTTAATTAATCTGTAGTAAATTTTAATAGTATTTCGAAACTAAAAAAAATATGGATATATAAAATATACTAAAAGTATATTAATATGAATTAATATTATAAATAAATAATAGTATTATAGAATAACAAGATATGTTGCTAAAAGACTATATCTTTATTTAGTCAAATATTGCTTTGACATAAATATAGCTTAGTGCTAATTTGGTAATGATTTTGCTATCAGATATCTTTTGTATTCTAGCTTGTGGAATCATAGTAACAAACTAAAGAATAAACACTAATATAAGTAATATATCTTGTTGCTATGCTAGTCTAATTCAACATAGATTTGGTCTCCTGTTTTAGATCTA
>JABUQX010018169.1:0-2500 GCA_015478945.1 Trachelipus rathkii
TATATATATATATATATATATATATATATATATATATATATATATATATATATATAAGGACATTAGTAGTTAGGTTGGCGACCACCCACCACTTATCTCTTCGCTAGAAACGTTTATGCGTGCCTTGGACCTGGTCGTGACCGCTGCAAGAGACCTGTATCTTTCGATGAAATTGTATGAATCGTTTGGGTACGTGGAATGTTAAAGGAATAAATGGCGAGGAGAAGAGGAGATGGTGATTAATGTATTTAGAACGGGTTACTTTGATTTGCTTGCTGTGACCGAAACAAAGATAAAAGGAAGCGATTAAGAAGAGTGGTTTGGGGTGAAATGTATGTGTGCTGGAGTAGAGAGAAATGAGAGAAAGAATGAAGGATTTGAAATTCTTATCAATGAATTTTGGCACGAGTTATGGTGGATTTTGTTTGTGTGGTGAATACTAGAATTCTAATGGTTAAATTTAAGTTTGAGAAGGTCAAGGTAGTCAAGGTATGTGTTGATGTAACATATGATCCATTGGAGGGGATGTTAAAGAGAGTGTGACTTTCTGGGAAATTCGAATGATGTTTTGGACGGGTGAGTAAGGGCTTTAGATTGATTGTGTTGGGCGACTTGAATAGTTGGATAGATGATCGAAAAAGGGATGATATAACAGGTGCCTTTGGAGTTGCAAGAGAAAATGAGAATGGTTGGAAAGTGATTGATTTTTTTTTAGGAGAGGTATGTATGTAAGTAATAAATTCTCCGAACACAAGAGTATTCATAAGTATACTAGAGTTGGTGTTAGTAGAGATAGAATCGAAGTGAAAAGTATGATTGATTTTGTGCTGGGGGAAGGAACCATAGCAGATAGGATGTTAAATTAGAGAGGGCATTGAGGATTTTAAAATCAGATCATTATGTTGTTTTATGTAAATTTGAGTTAGTGAGGTCATGAATGGAGAGGAAAGAGATAAGGAAGGAATTGGGAAGAATTAAGAGGGGAAGTTAAGTGAACAAGGTTATAAGGAAAAGTATGTGAGAGCACTTGCAAATAAATCAGTTGAATGTGAACAAAATGAAACTGAACAAATTTGGACGCAAATGAAGAAAGCCTTTGTTAGTAGTGCAAGAGAAGTATGAGGTACTAAAGTTGGAAGTAAGAATGTCAATAGAAGATGATGATGCAAGCGGTTAAAAGAAAAAAAGAGGCGTGATTGAATGTGCTAAAAGAAAATAATGAGGTCTCAAAAGAAAGGTATATGGAAATATATAAGGAAAAAAAGGAAGACTAAAAGTTGCATACGTAGGAAGAAAAAGAGATAAATGAACTGTTTGGAAGAAGGATGAATGGGGACTTACAAGGGAATAGGAAATTCTTCTGGAAGGAAGTACGAAAGGTTAAGAAAGAGAATAAGGGGAATCTTCATAGAATAATGAATAGGAATGATACTTTCGTGGCTGATGAAATGGATGCGAAAGTTTAGAGAGAACACTTCGAAATCTACATAACATTGGCAGTAATGAAGAGGTGACAGTGAATGTGTGTGTGTTTGATGATGTAAGAAGAAAGAAGCATTTTGGGGAGAAAATTGAAAAAGAGTGAGAATGTTGAAGAATGGTAAATATCCAAGTATAGATGGAATTACTGGTGAATAATCAAGAATGGAGACGAGATTGTGATTTACAGGATATGGAAGTTGTGTAACAAAACCTTTATGGAGGGTATAGTTCCGAAGGATTGAAGAAAGCTGTTATAGTACCCTGATATAAGGGTAAGGGAGATAAGAGAAACTGTAAGAACTATTGGAGTATTAGTTTATTGAGTATTGTAAATAAGGTATATATATATACTGTTTTTTTAGTACAAATACTGAGTCGAGTGACTGAGGAACTGATTGGCGAAGAAAGAGGTGCATTTAGAAATGGTAAATAATGTATAGATCAAATCCTCACATTGAAACAAATGATTGAAAAAATGAGAGAGAAGAAGAATAAATTGTATTTAGTTTTTTTTTATGGACTCGCAACAGGCGTATAACAGGGTTAATAGGGAAGCTCTGTGGCAGGTACTAGCTATATATAGTGCTGGTGGTAGGCTTCTAAATGGAATCAAAAGTATGAATGTCGATCGTGAAACGTGTGCAAGAATAAATGCAATTGAATTAAATGGATTAATATTAATAGTGGAGTGAGGCAGGGATGTGTTATGACTTCTTGGATATTTAATCTGTATATGAATTTGGTGATGAAAGAATTAGAGGTAGGGGTATTAGGGAAAGATGTTAGACTGAAGGAGAAGGGAAGAGAATGAAGGGTGCCCTGCTTATTGTATACTGATGATTTGGTTTTGTTTGGAAAACCTAAAAGTTTGAGAGGATTGGTAGAGGGATTTGGCTGGGCGTGTAAAAGGAGTGGTTTGAAAGTAAATGCTGATAAGGGCAAGGTGATGGTTGTGAATGAGGAGAGCCCTCTGTGAAGTCATGTTGGATGATGAGCAATTGGAACAAGTATCTAAGTT
>JABUQX010018169.1:15000-17500 GCA_015478945.1 Trachelipus rathkii
TTTACCAAATAGTGCATTATTTTACTATTTTTATTATTATTATTTTCGGGTAATTTCTTTAATTATAATACTTGAAATAGTTTTATTTCTTATAATTGTAGTGTATAAATAGTTTTATTTAATGGGTCCAGACATGAGCAGCTAGCAATGTATCGACTTCTTAATTTCTTTTATTATTATTATTATTATTAAATTTTATTCAAACCTAAAATTTAGCATTAAGATTGATGATGATGTTAATGTTTGGAACAACTTACTTCTTGGAAATTTTTTCCCTACTCATCATTAAACAAATCAAAAACAAAAAACAAAAAATAAAAAACGATCGTGTGTAACTAATAACAGTTTAAAACCAGTTGTATATACAGCATAATTAAAATAATAAAAAAAATAACCTTAGCTAGTAGAGTAAATTAAAAAAAACCAAAAAAAAACAAGAAAATCGTTTGTTTTTTAATGCTCATTTAACAGAAGAGGCCATCTCTCTCTCTCTCTCTCTCTCTCTCTCTCTCTCTCTCTCTCTCTCTCTCTCTCTCTCTCTCTCTCTCTCTAATCATATATATATATATATATATATATATATATATATATATATATATATATATATATATATATATATATATATATATATATATATATATATATATATAGCTTAGCAATGTTAGTTTATGTAAGCATCAAAGTTGAAGAACATTTTCCGACTCGCAGTTTCGTGAGAGGAAGGTTTCGGTTTGATCTTCCTGTCAGCCCTGTTCTGTAAAGAACATTCTGCCCAATAAAAGGGATGCCAAACACAATTGTAAGCTTCCTCTTTGCACTAATAAGTTGAATCGTTTTCTAAAAAGGTTGCACGCAAAATAATTATTACGAATATTATTAGTACTCGCCTACACTATATATATATATATATATATATATATATATATATATATATATATAATATATATATATATATATATAACTATATATATATATATATATATATATATATATATACTGCTAATATCATAAATATATAATATATATATATATATACTATATATATATAAATATAATATATATTCTATATTATATATATATTATATATGATATGTGTGTGTGTGTGTGTGCGTGTGTGGATGTGTGTGTGTGTGTGTGTGTGTGTGTGTGTGTGTGTGTGTGTGTGTGTGTGTGTGTGTGTGTTCATTTCTCCCAGTTTCTCTATTCACTCGGGGCTCCATTTCTTGTTTTAGAAGATACCCTGTTTTTGGACGCTTACGCAGATCTAGCAGAAAATATGTGATAACTTTGCTCAAGCAAGAAGGGTAAAAAAATGTGCAGTAGAAGATTATTTATCAGTGGTTGGATCATCTTTGATGTTTATGAGATCTGTATTAAGGGTTATTGATTGCTGTAAATATTACGTTTGTGTGGTTTTTGTTTGTAAATTGTGCTTGCGTCCTTGTCAGATACCGTAGGTTACTGTTTATTGAGTAGAGTGTCCTGGGTAAGATTGCTAGGGTGTCCTACTCCTTTGGAATGTCTATAAAATCTGTTACGATGGAGTTCAATTGTTTTTGGAAATGATCATTGATGAATATGGCTATACTCATGCATTTATTGCTTGAGGGTTTCGTGGTGATGTGGTATATTATTTTAAACTTTTAAAGGTTTAAGTTGCTTTGTGCAGAACCACACGCGCACACACACACACACACACACACACACACACACACACACATATATACTATATATATATATATATAATATATATATATATATATATATATATATATATATATATATATATATATATATATTTATAGGCTATATATATACATATATATATATATATATATATATATATATATATATATATATATATATATATATATATATATATATATATATATATATATATACATATATATATATATATATATATATATATATATACTATATATATATATATATATATATATATATATATATATATATATATATATATATATGCTCTTCTTCTGCTATATATATATATATATATATATGTATATAGATATATATATATATATATATATATATATATATATATACATATATATATATATATATATATATATATATATATATATATATATATATATATATATATATATGTGTGTGTGTGTGTGTGTGTATGATGTGTATGAGTATTTGCAGGTATGTGTAATAAAAAAGGCTGATAGATTGCTAAGTAAAGACAGACAAACAGGTAATTATTTAGATAGGAAATAAATATTTAATTTATTCACAGATTGAAGAAAGTGTTCGTTCGTTTCTGTATTGATATTCATAATTAGAGTTGGAATGATTCGCCTTTGTTTGTATTTACACATAAGTATAGTCCAAAACAATTTAAATGAAGAACCTAGAATACACACACACACACACAAACACCCTCACACACACACACACACACACACACACACACACACACACACACAACCTACGAATTGATTATTTTATAAATGTTGTCAAAAGA
>JABUQX010018169.1:22500-78161 GCA_015478945.1 Trachelipus rathkii
ATTGCCAGAGTTGGTCAACCAGCAATGATTCAAACACCATCAGGTGCTAAATTTACTACTGATCAACTTAGACAGTTAGGTGTGATAAATCCCGATGCATTTTGCGAATTATGCTGCAAAGAATTTTGTAATAAATACTTTCTTCGAACCCATCGCATTAAGAAGCATGGCATCTACACACCAGAATACTCTGACCGTTCAAAGCACTGTAAAGATCATTCGCCTTTAAGCTTGGCAAGAATATTAGAGAGACAAGCTTTAGAAATGAGATCAGGAATGTCTGAAATGGAAGGAGAACTGGATTGTGATATGTGTAGAAGACCATTCCCAACCTTATACTTATTACAAATGCACAAATACTACATACATGGACCTGGTCAAGAGATTTTACATCAAGAACAGCTATTGCAACTTCACCATCAGCAACAGCAAGAACAAAGACAACAAGAACAAAGACAACAAGAACAAAGGCAACAACAACAACAACAACAACAGCAACAACAACAACAACAACAACAACAACAACAACAACAACAACAACAACAACAACAACAACAACAACAACATCAACAACAACAAAAACAACAACAGCATCAAGAACAACAACAACCGCAACAGCATCAAGAACAACAACAGCAACAACAAGAACAAAGAGAGCAACAGCAGGCTGTTCACAATGAGCATTTTCATCAAATTCCTACTCAAACGCAGAATTCAAACTTTCAGATTCAAACCAAGAAACCAAGTAAGCAATTTTCACATCAAGAGTCGGAACATCAGATTAGTTCTGAAGAGGTAAACGCACAAACACATGTTCATCACTCTATTCAACATCAAATCAAACTTCAAGAGCGCAATGAAAATATAAAGCATGATCAAGAACAAGAAAATCACGAACATGGACAAGATCATCAAAAACAACAGAGATTACATGACCAATCAAAAAATCATCAGAATTTAGATTTAAAAGAAGATAACAACACTCAACAAGATAATTATCAGCTTCCAAAGCTGGATCACGAACAACAAGAATCCCAGAAACCACTGAAAATTACAGACGATTTACTAAAAACACCACAAACAAAATCTTTGCATTTGTCAAAATTGGAAAATTATTGTATTCCACTTCATGCTAACGACATTCAGACTAGTAAATCTGTGTCTCTTGATGAAGAGAATTTTGTTAATAAGTTATTTAAAGGTCCAATTATTGATAATCCTCATCTCAAGAGGCAGATACTAGTCAAGGATTGCGAAAGTTACAGTCAATGATTTTGGAATTAAACAGGCAAGAAGAAGTGTCTAGTAGGTGTAAAATATGTCAGAAAGATGTTGGAAATAAATATTATTTAACAGCCCATCTGATGACAGAACATGGAATTCTGTCCGTGAGGTCAGAACTCCCGTTTGTCAGTCTTGGCGGATTCTGCGTAATCTCCATGTCTATGATTTGAGACTTATACGAGAACCGGCTAGGACCATATTTACGAGAGGCTAATAATATAACAAACCATCTCAAAGGTGAGATAATTACTTAACGAATATAGTCCTTGACAAAATCTAGAAAGGTTTATAAAATCTTTGGTAGCCTATTGAAATTGTAATTGTATAATGAAAACAGTAGTGTAGTTTTTGTAGACAAATTGCTGGCTATAATGTACGTGATATTTATAACTATACTATATATATAATATATATATTATATATATATATATAATATATTTATATATATAATATAATATATATACATACTATATATAAAATAATATATATATATATACTATATATATATATTACGCTGTATATTATAATACTATATATATACTATATATATTATATATATATATATATATATATATATATAATATATATATAATATAATAATATTATACTAATTATATAGTATTACGCTCATATAAACCGTATAGATATACTCTTTAAATGATTGTATATAAAAATATATTGTATGTAAAATTTGGTAAATTTTCCTGATATGAAAATTGTGTAATAAAAGCGTGTGAGAAACGACGGAGTCGAGTGGAATTAGAGATTATGTTAAACTTAAGTAGGCGAACCTTCTTTTCAGTATCAATTAAGAAGAAACAAGCCACACTTGGTAGTCTACCCTGATGTTTCCTTCTGCCATTAAACCACAACCACCATGCGGCCAAGGTGTTCCAGTTACCTTCTCCACCTGAAAACTGAAGCGCTACAAGACCTAGTATAGAAATATTCAGAAGGTGACACTGATCACCTTAGGACAGATCAGCCTACGCATCAACAAACACTTCGCCAAGACCACACACTCAATCAAAGAATTAAATGACTTGACTAGAGATTTTGGTCTTTCTAAAGAGAACGCACAACTTCTTGCATCCCGTCTTAGTGAGAACAACCTCCTCTCTCAAGGAACTACATACTTTTGGTTCAGAAATAGAGGCGAAGAGTTTCGAAAGTTCTTTGCAGTTGCTTCTTGCAGCTATTTGGTGTATTGCAATGATTCTAAATTTATTTATTTAATTATTCAATTTTATACGATTGCATTTAATACAAATTATATATGACATAAAAGCTCAAAATTTCGTGATCAATAATAACTACTTAAATTGGTTTTTCGGATTACCAGAAAGCTACAACAAATAATTGAATAAAGTACTGTAATTCATTTAAGCTAAATATAAACATACGAGATTCACAAGGTAAGATATATTTCCCAGTTTCTTCTTGTCATTATAAATCTTCATTTTTAAAAAAATTACCTATGAAAAAAATATTAAGTTCTTAGAAACCATGTACATCAATATGCAAGCATAAATACAGTTTTCAATTTTAATCTTACCTACATTTAATTTATGTTTAAGAATTAATCCTTTCTTTTAAGGTTGGTGCCTTCTTCTTGGGAGCAAGGAGGCCTTACACAAAATATCCTTGCTCATGTGTCATATGGGAATACCATGCGCTGAGAGTTCTTCACTATAAGCAAAACAAACTGGCCAGCTCGAGAGACCATTCCAAATTGGCTGCCACAACGTGGTAGTTGAACCTCTAGCCCCTCAAACAATGTTTTACTGCCTCCTCTTCGATATAAAGCTTGGCCTGATTGACAGAACTTTTAGTCAAAGCAGCTGAATAAGAAGCGCCAAGCTTTTAAGTTATCTACTGCAGAAAATCTCCCACACATCAGGATCTGCAAAGGCTCCATGCAGGCATGATATTGACGGTCCCAAAGTTAGAACTCTGTTAAAGGCAAGCATTTTTACACAATAGAAGCCACGTGAACAAGATGCAGGCGCATCGCTTAGTAAAGTCAATACGTCCTTCTGGGAAAATAAACAAGAAAGCTATGAAGTATATCTACATGTTACATGTAGCTTAATGGAAATGAAAGCTCTCGAAAAACTGGGAAGCTCGCATGTCAGATAAAAAATGCCTTTTCTCCATCACATCTTTGACTATTTTCCGCAAACTTGCTGGATGATTACGGCGAGGGAACAAGGTGAAGAGATTTCACCAAGACATAAAGACGATGGAACAAGATATCAAGGACGCTGGGACATCAACATGTTAGCTAACTATTGCTGGTGGTCTTAACGCGACGAACCAACATCGCCTCACAACGAAATCATCAAGGACTTCGTTCTTGGAAATAGTTTCTTGCACGTCTGGGGTAGGCTCATAAGTAAGTCTGTAAATTTTAAAATTAATTTAAAGGAAATCTAATTGAGTCGGTATTTATTTTTTTTGCCTAGTTTACAAGTAATTGTAATTTATTAAAACTAACTTGATATAATATAACGCATTTTATCTTAAAATTACCAACTTTCTAAAATGGTTGCGCTGTTTCTCAAAAACCAGACCTGATTGGAAAAATGAATGTCAATATTTCACTTTTTAGGAGGACAATTTCGCTAGGAATCACATCAGAAAACCCCAGAACAGAATTTTTTTTTTTTCAAATTTGCAAAGCATTAGAATATCATATAACATTTTACTTTTAACAGAATCTAAAAAACCATCCTTCAATTCTTTTAAAAGAATAAAAACACACCTCCCCTTTCTACGATCAAAATTACTAACTAACATGTATAGCCATGTTCATTCAACAGCTCTAATCATACGAAACTTGCCAAACGTACGATGAACAATATATTTTTAATTAATATTTATGTATTAAATTTGAAGAAACCTGAGAATTGAAAAGCTTGGTATCTATAAAAATATTTAATACCAAACTTTTATCTACATTTTCGTCATTAGTGCAACACATATTTTAGAATTTCTTGAATTTTCTCTCTTTGCTGATCTCAAAAGTATCTATTTATGACTTCTCCACCCAGCACACACACAAACACAACATATATATATAGATTATTAATATAAATTAATTAACCTAATTAACTCACTTAGTATGTATATATTAGTATGTATATATTATATATGATAATAATAAATATACTACTAATTTATATATAATATATTATTACTATTATATAATAAATTAAAGCTTATATATATTTTATATAATTACTTATATTATATATATTATATATATATATATTAATAGTATAGTAATATATAATCAGGAAATAATCCACTTAGGTCTATTGATTACACTCGAAACCAAAAAGCAGATAGAAAAATCTTTATAACGCAAGTCGGAAAAAAAAGCCCAGTCCTACCGCCCCCTTATACCTTACTCGTTTATTTATTATATTACATCTTATTATATAATATATATATACTATATTACTATACATTATTTATATAAATAAGTATTATTAGTACTAACAATATATTTTAAACATTACATTATATTTATGGTATATTATATACTCATATTATTTAATAAATATAATATAATATATGGTTTAATGTTTGCGTATTAACCGATATACAAATAACTAATTAGACTTTTCAAAGACACTCTTATTAGAGTCAAAAAGTTCGATAAATATATGTGTTGAACCTAAAAATCATCGTATATATTGTTATAAAAAAATTTTTTACTTATATATTCCAATATGGGAAATGTAATTACGTCTGTGAGATTTTACGTGTCCCAGCGGGATCATGATGAACTCACAAAATAATAACAGGACAAGCCGTTTTAAAACTTTTCTGGCAGACATAATTTAAGTTTCTTTTTTTATTGAGAAACATTAAATATATAATATATACGTTATATATATATATTATTGATCCTATAATATTATTGTAATATATAATATTAGTATCCATAAATATATATATATATACTAAAATATAAAGTAATGATAATAATATATATATATATGAGTATAATATTATTATTTTATTGAATTTATATATATAATATTATATCGGTTAATATTGATCTTATTATCTAACAAAGTTTTCTTATCGCTCCACTGGAACTTGAGGTAGAACCTTCTATATCACACTAAATAAAGGTTATAGGGTACGAATTTGCCATTATTTCCTCCTTTCAAAGTTCTAGCTCAAATGAGGGTAAATAGTTAGGTAGGATTAGGTTAGTATTAGGCTTAGGTTAGGTCAGGTTTAGGTCAGGTCAGGTCATGGTCAGGTTTCAATGGGCTAGGTTTAGTTAGGAAGTTTGAAGCATTTCTCTCATCAAAGTTCCACAAATAAAAATTGGAAATTAATTTTATAAAGTCTTCTCAATTTAAAAATAGAGTTGAGCAATATTCTTTCCCGTCCCAATTTTTTACATTTCAAATACAAAAAAAGTTTCTTTATGATCACAGTTTTCTTTATATTTGCTAAACTTTTTTAACAATTAATAGGAAATCTTGAAAATAACTTAAAGCTCTTATGACTTGTCTAATAAATATTTTTATTGATAATCACAACGACATTTTGCTAGTGTGTTTAATATCATAAATATGTACTGAGCAAACTTGCCAATACGAACAAGATATGTTGTTACTTCAATCATCCAGTCGTAAGTTAACTACACGCCAGACATTACGATAAAAACAATGTTTGTTTTATCATTAATTTTTATTAATTTACCAAATTTTTATTACTGGAATTAACACGAATTTTTATATGTTCAATTTATACTTTACGCTATTACTTTTTATAATTAAATTTAAACTTCCCTTATATATGAAAAAGTGTCCTTATTTTCTTGAGTTTATGTAACTCCCCGTACCTTATAATATTATATTATATATATATATATATACTTATATTAACTATATATTTAATTATATACTAATAATATAAAATATTATTAACAAATATATATATTATTATATATATATTATAATATAAGTATAATTTATATTATAATAATATAGTTAAGTATTATTATTTATTATACTAATAATTGTTATATATAATATAATAATATTATAATTTTGTAATATAATATATATATTATATACTTTATATTATTAATATTTTTATATATAGTATTAAAAAATATTATACTATATATATATATATTATATATAATATATATATTATGGTATCTATATATATTTATATAACTAGTTAACTATTTATTTACCTCCCATATATGCAACCTTTTACGTTAAAAAATATATAATTAATATATAAAATATATATATATGTGTTTAATTGTAATTAAATATAATATATAGCCTATAAGAAATTATTTATTATATTATACCTCAATAAATATGTACTATCTTAAATAGTATATATTAAAAATATTACATAAGTATATATATAAAATAAATATTATAAGTTATTGGGGAGGGAATTCCGTTGAGCCTACGAAATATATTTTGGTGAGGAGATGTACCTATAGAATTTTTAGACACAGAATTTTTTTTAACTCCATTATGAGAAGGCCTATCCTTCCATATTTTTAAGGGGATAATATTATTGTATTAACCCAAATTATTTATACCTGTCACCCCTTGACCTTGTGTTTTTCGAACTTCTGGATTGCGTTGTTGTGGACAAGCACCCATGTGTTTTTTTATATAACATGAACCATTGAACCTTTTTTTGACCTTTAATTAGGCCCGTTCTTTTGTGATTCACATTTTTTTCGTGATTACCCCGACTTTAAAGTCTCCTTACAATATGTTACCATTGTCTCCCTTGATAACCTTTTATTGGCTGCCCCCTTATCGCAGGCAGGGTGGTATGAGAAAAAGGGGAATCTTGGGGTGAAAATCAAATTAAAAAAAATTAGGGTACATGGCGTTGTTAAAAAAGTATGTTGCGTAAGCAAACCGTGGTATTTTTGCTACGTAGTGCTCCCCCTATTTTGCCGCCCTTACGGGCTAGATCCCTCGATATTTTGAGACCCTAATTTATTTTTGAGAAACCCATATTTTTCAAGAGAAGCCCTGATAGTTTTTTTGAATGAATCCCTAGAAAATTAATTTTGAGAGATCCCTAAATTTATGAGAACCTCCATATTTTTTCGACCAACACCTTAGATGCCTTAAGTCAACATGAGCGTCAATTTTGAACCAAACCACCCTACATAGTGAAAATTGTTTGGCTCACCCTTTAGGTGCTAAGTAGCCCTTATTTGTTGATTGTTTTTTGTAGGCCATTTTAAACACATACGTAAACGCGCACGCGCGCACACACACACACACACACCACACACACACATCCATAGGACACTATTACACTATTGACACGTGTGTATACCACATATGTCCCTTCTTATTACTACACATCAACTCATGCCCAACTAAATTTGATTACAACACACTTTGCGATCTTTCAACCATTAGCCACTTACATTTACCCATAGCACTTACATTTACCATAAGGTTATCACAATTGACACCTATTGACACTATATACACAACATTGTTCACTCTAGTAAACATCATACACTATGATTCAGCCTTTATAATAATATATAACACACATTGCAAACTTATGACAACTTTTGTATACACACTTACAACTCTCCCATAGTAACACTGTATTCATTGTTACCCAAGGATCAGGTTACACATCACCACTAGGACTCGCTTTGTACACACATCACTAACACATTACATACACACTTATAAGGAAACACATATATACGACCACTAGCACATCTGTTTTTGATGACACCTATCTTGATGGTTTACACACATACTTTGATGGCTCAACTTTGTAGGCTCAGCTTTCATAACCTATCTATCATATTGATTTCCGTATTCATCTCTTGAATGAACTTCATCTTTATCTCTATCATCATTTTGATGACATCAGATTATTGCCCGGAATTCAACTTTGGACTGATTCCCAATGCCCGTAAGAGAGTAGAAATCTCTAGGCCCATTTTCTTTAATTAAGATATTCTAGTGAGTAGATTATTTCTCATTCCAGTTGCCAGAATGGAGTGCCAAGGTGAGTTGCCACATTGAGTGTCCAATGCCTGCAATTTGAAATTAGTTGCCGAATGTATGTGCCAAGGGGGGTTAGCAAACAAACATAGTTCGCCTTTGAGTAGAAACCACATAAAAAATGTTGCCAAATGAGTCCTCATGGCCCATATCTGTCAGTGTCCACTTGTTTCAGACCTTTTCTAGCTTCCCTCCTGAGCCTGTGAAATTTCTTGGATAATAGGGTGTCTACCCACCTAGGTTAAATAAGGATGAGAGATGCGATTGGTGATATATACAGTTGCTAGGTGTGTCTTTCCTACTATCGGAGTTTAAGTACTCTTTATTATTAGACACTGTATTAAAGCATCTATACAACTCTGCCGACCTAGTAACTTCTACCATAATACACTAGCCAAACAAGTAACACTGTGCAACTCGACACGCACAAGGAAATACTACATCACTTTCGATTCGCATACACGAAAGTTGCAAAATATTTGATTGCTCTCATCTTTTGATGATTCTCATCTATTGGATTATGATAAGTTCATTACGTTGATACCACCTGATATTTGATGATTCATCTTTGTGAAATGATTCATCTTTTGTCTACCTCTAATCATAAGCTGAACCACCAGGCCTCGAGCATAGACTCCCACGCGTCGTCGTAAGCGCTTCACGAAACAACCCGCACCCGCAGGTTGCGACCCGCCGCGTCCCCGCCACTCCGGTGTCGCGCGCCCGCAGGCCGCATATTCACCGTCAGTTCTTCCGTCCCGCCTGCGTGAGTTAGCTCAATCGGCGCTTTTCAGTCTTGCGAGGAATTGAACTTTATATTTAGCTTTGTGTTATCTGACATAAATACTTAGTTTTTATAGTAAATATATCTTAAAATTTTACTTTTACAGTTTATTAGAATTGTATTTTTGCCTTTATCAATTTTTATATTACTGTATTTATGAATGTAATTTTTAATTTCCTATCAAAATATATTGAATTGCTTGGATATATTATATATTATATTATATATATCTAAAAAATATTTCTGTAAATTAAATTCTTATAGGCTAATTCCTTGTTACTATAAAATATTGATATGATATGATTAAATTATATATTATACCAGTATATTTATTATTATATATATATTATAGCTAATTTTATAGAAAAATAATAATGGTTATTATAGTTAGTGTTCCATTTTTTTCGCAAGAGAATATATTATTGAAAGCTTAAAAACATTTCAATTTATTAAAAAAACAGTTTTCGCGAACAACATAAAACTGTAACTCAGTCACAGCACATGCTTTGATCTTGTGCTTAAGAATTATTGAATTAGATAAAAGTTGTTATTGAATGAAGAAAAATCGGTTTAATTATAAGAAGAAAAAAGACCATGAAGGTTGGTTCTCGTTTATAATAAAACCATTTAATATTTTTGAGCTAGTATAAGCTGTATTTACGAAAACTTGTGTATAATAATAAAAAAATCTGTTCTGGAGCTTTAATATGTATTTCATTTAAAGCTAGTTAAATCAGATGATAGCTAAAATAATGAGCAGCGTAATTTTTTACCTAAATATTTGGTTAAGGGATGTTATTATGAGCATTTAACTTACCTTTCCTTGTTTACTGCTTTCCCAATAATAACTCAATGTTTTTATCTGTCTTTATAACTCATATAGTTCTAAATTTTTATACTGCTTTTAACTCATCGTGTTTACTGCTTCCCTTTTTAACCCCTTATGTTATTATATCTTTTTTGCCTATTAGCTCAATTATTATTAAAAAATCTGAACTATTTACCATTACCTATTAAAATCTCAGTAATAAATCAGTAAATCAAATAGATGAGGTGTGAACCTAACTATCAAGGTGGACTTTGATATGCTTATTTGATTTTATTGCTTACTGCGTTTAAACTCTTGCATATTTTATCTGCCTTTAAGGTTACATATGTATTATACCTTGGAATTTTTAACTCAGTGTTTACTGCTTTAACTCATATGTTTTACTGCTTTAGAGTTCAATTAATATTTAAAATTAGACTTCCCTTTTTACAATACCAATTATAAATGCAGATAAATCAGTATTAATCTAATAGTAGGTGTAAACCTAACCCCCAAGGGGCGGTAATAGTTATGCCTTGTATTTACCAATGCTTTACTGTCTCTTTAACTCTGTGTATAATTACTGCCTAAGATGTAACTCATTTTTACTGCTTTACATCATAGGTTTTTACGTTGCTTTAATTCACCATATGTTTGTAGCAATGCTTACTTCCAAATATATTTCCTTAACATTAAATGTTATGTCCTAATTTGTATTGTAATACATTTTAAGTATTATGTTTTTATATATATTTTTTAATTTATGTTGTTTTATTTATTTTTATATTAATTTTATTTATTTTAATATATGTTAAGTTCTATTTTATTTTTATTTTTTTATAATGATTATGACTTGTGTTTATATTACTTTCAGCCTCCTTGTGTATTTATTGTGAGAACATCACATTTTCATCACATACAACAATCACACACATGAACACGACAAACTACACCTATCACACACTTACACTTATACCACATTCACTATGAGTGAGTGCCACATAGCACATTCACTATGACACTTACCATTTAGCCCATAGACTACTTACATTATATTATATATAAATAACCACACACATTACACTTAACATTACAACACATTCACTATGACACTATCATTGACACACATCTTACAGGTATGACACTTACATACCCATAGACACTTCATTTTATCACTATTTTAACCAAGAGCTTTACACACACTACACACACACAGCGTCACGAGATTTACTTACACTGCCAAACACACAGAGATTACTTACAACACGCAATAAATTACCTTACACTCACACAGATCTTGTATCTTTATCACGTCTACACACAAAGATTTACTTAACACTACGAACACATATTTTATCTTACACTCACATACACAGTTATTAATACTTTAAACTTCATCAGAGTTTCCACTTACACAACACAGATTTTACTTACACTCACACACAGATTTACTTACACACACAACACACACACACACACCCAACCCGGACACACAACGACCACATACTGTACAAACAAATATAAATTTGTGTTATTAGCTTAAATTTTTTAATTTTTTACATTTATCCATGAGTTTTAAATTAACACGTTACATTTATCATTACTCATTCAAATGATAACTGAATTAGTTCAACCTTTTCTTAACCTCAATCTTCTGAATAATTAAATTCAATCATTATCTCATTAGGAATACAAAGAATTTAGTTATCTAAGAAACTGTTTAATACTTTTTTGTCCTTATAAATCGTGTTATAACGATGCAAGTTTTAATAATAAATACAATTTTTACTAAAATTTTTATGAATTTTATTTTAATAACATAATTATTTTATTTACCTTAATTGAATAGATAAAATACAGTAAAAAATCATGTAAGGTTACAAAGCCGTCTGTAGCACCCCTCTATCACTAGGCTGATGGCCACGTAGTTGTATACTTTTGACCTTAATTAGTTGTACATGCCATCTTTAGCCAATGTAAAAAAAGTAAATAAAAAACAAATTATAGTTCTTCTTTATAAGCATAACATGTATGTGTGTATTAAAAATCTATTCTTAAGTTTTTTTAATACTCCTCCACATAACATTATTCGCTTAGCGATTCTCCATTATAATCGTCTCATGTACGCCATGAACATTAAAAATATTTCAAAGGTTTTGTTTTAAATAATTACAGTATTTCTATTATTATTTTATCTATGTTACACTGACAATCCACTACGAGAAAACACAACAACCCGCACTCCTGTTACAGATAAGCGAATACTTGGATACTCTCTCTTGTATAAACTGTGTTGAAAAACTAACTTTAGCCTAAATTTGGATATCCTTTTTGTACCCGGAGGCGATTTTAGCGCCTATTGTACCAGGTCAAAAATCCCATTATTCACTCATACTGAGCCTTTTTCTGTAAAAATGTGGTGCAATAACTAACATTAAGCCATGAGACTCCCTTAGACGCTAAATTTAAGAAAGATATCCTTATGAGAATGTGTTATCCTACTATGTACCTGATTTAAGACTTAATACTCGACTGGTCAAAAGGTAATATCAGTATAGACAGAAACACATTATTGATTGTATGTATTTTTTAAAATATTATCTTCACTGTAAACGATGCTGGATCGGTAAAGATTCCTTTAACCAAGGATAGAGAAGGAAATGTTTCCTGACTTATTGAATTAGGTCCCGGTAGTAATTCTTACTTATTATGACTCTCTGTATGTGTATTGGTTCGTAGAATTATATTTATCGATCTTTTGATAATTAAGCTATATGATTCTTAAGCCTATTCATTTTTTCCTACCGGTGTGTTTTATTATCCTTAGACCCCATCTCATTTTAAAGATCTATAGTCATTTTAGCAGTTAATTGCGCGGTGCCATCAAGTTATCTGATTTTGTATTAAAAGTGTTTTATTATTTACTAAGTGTATATCATATTTTTTATAATATAATACTTACATTGAGGAATAATTATCTATTCTAGATATTTATTCCTTTATAGTTGAAATTAAGTAAACCTTGTTCTTTAATAGTAAATTATATAGATATTGATTCAATTGCCTGTAATGACCTCACAAGCCCTTTTTCTTAATTTCAACATACCGCAAAAGCGTCCGACGTCATATAAGAGACGCGACCCTGGAGTATGTGAACTGACGCATGAACCTCCTCCTGTAAAATTTACTACGCAAGTGGCGGAAATATTTCTATGATGATACGGCCGTTGCAAACTTTCAATTACATTCGATTTTTGTTTTCAAATTGTATACCAGTTTCTTATTTCATTTGAAGTCGTCATTTTATTTCTTACTTTTAATAAAACATATTTTAATTTTATTTATAGAATATGACCATATAAAATCACTTGTGGTTAAAAGTTTCTTTGGAAAATTCCTAATCCTCTTGTTTGTAGAAAAGCAGTTTGTTTTATTTGATGCCTAAAAGTTATTAATTCCTTTGAGGGATCCAATTTAAAAGCACAAATAGCCGGATTGTGTAGCGACTGCTATGATTTCCTTTGTGGTTACTCTTTAAGTTCTCTGAATTACATTTTAGAGGAATTGTTAAAACTAAAGTTTTATAGACCTTAAGTAAGCTTATCACTTCCATATACGACGGTAGAGCTCCTTAGATGAATATGAAAGATGTTAAACTATAAGCGAACTATAATTTCATGTAAAATGTTTCTCATGTTTAATTACTTTTCGCTATTTTTATAAGTTATAAAAGAAGTTGGTTTAATTACCAATATTTTTTCACACAAAAATTAACGATATTAATTAATTTAATTAGCACGTAGTCTATATATTTAAAATAAACTTCCCCTCATTGTTACAATACCGTAATTTTACTTTATTGGATTTCCTTATAAGAATGGTATTCTAATATCTATATAATATTACTTTTCAAAAATTACATCGGAAGTATGTAAGTTCATACCTCTTCTATACTGATCTGGTTGTATAGCATTCGGCAAACCTCGAGTAATAATTCCCCAAAATGGTTTTGTAAAGATAAGAAAACACTGATATTATATCCAGGGACTTTTAAATAAACTATTATGACGCTTTGAACACATGTTATATAGGGTTGCGTTAAAGTATACCTTGGTTACGAGAACACAAAACTAATATTTATCTTATCATACTGATGGGTGAACGGTGTTCCATAAATGATATCAACCTCTAGGAAGTATGTCCCTAACCAACTTGAAAATTAACTCAACGGCCATATTTTCCGATCCGTCGTTAAGACTTGTAAATACCCTACGCCGGCGTTAATGCAGGTCGAGTTCACAGCCGTGTCGTACGCTTGCGGGCGCTCTTTCGCGTTTTTCTTCATCTCTGTGACTCTACTATAAATTATGTGTAATTAATTTCTTTACTCTTATTCATAGTGAATTAAACCTAGAATATGATTCCTCAATGTAAGTAGGTATTATAATTAAGGTGATATCACTTCTAGTAAAATAATAAAACACTGTATTAAATACCAAACCTCAGAGATTAACTTGTTTTGCACGCTCTCACAGTCTAAAATGTACTATGATTTGTTATATACATGAGTTGGAGGTCTAAAGCATTATATGAAAAAAACACATCTAATCTTCTCAAATTACGAGGTTAGAAAAGAACCAAAAAGTTTTACCCTTTGTTCTAAAAGACGAATAAAAAATAATTTCTAGCATATTCACATACGTTGGTCAATTATAAGAAGAGACGGATTACTGGTCCTACAGTTTCAGCCAATCATAAGTAAGGAATAATACAAATTTCCTTCTTACCTTGGTAAAGGATACTTACGGATCCAGCATGTTTCAGTTTTGAAAATATATTATAATTAAAATAAAATAATAATAATCTGCTGATTGTCTGCGTTTATCTACATGATTAGTTACCTTTGAAGAACCTTGCCAGGTGTACTTTAGGCTAATGCCCAAATCAGCGATGCGGATATCAGAAAAGCTTAAATCCTATTTATAATTAGGCCTAATTTAGAACTCTAACGTTAGTTTTATCTACCACTAATACTCGTGAATAAGGTCAGGTTTGTAAATAATATTTTTATGACCTGTTTTTGTTAAGAAATAGGCACTTAAATCGCTCCCGCATGAGTAACTAAGTTAAGGTTATTATCTTAAATTTAGGCTAAGTATTTTATATTCAGAACCACATTTTTACAAAGAGACGAAATCAGGTTTCGATCTTGTTATAGGTAGTGGCCGGATTGTTGTTTTCCTCGTGTTGGATTGTCAATTGTAACATAGATTGAATAGTTAATAAAGGAAAACTCCGAATTATGTAAAAAACTTTGAAAATATTTTTATTAAACATCGATTTATAACATAAATGTTAAGTGAATAATTGTTATTTTTTAATATAAAACTGAGATCAATAGATTTTTATAATTACATGTTATTGTTTAGTAAAGACAGAATATTCTTATTTTGTATATTGAATTACGCTGTTTTACTTTCTTAATTTATTGACTATGCCGCATATAAAGCCTGAATGTATAAACAGTATAGCTCAAAGTTTCTTTTACTCTTCCTAACAAAATATTCTGTCAACAGGTGTGCTAAGGCGTGACACTTAAGTCTGACTACTATTACTCTAGGTACGATAAAATATATAGTTTTAATAAAATTTCCGACAAGTGTTAAGCCCCCTTATTTTAGAACTTGTTATTATTATTATTTACCCTAAAAAAAATTTATTCACTTGATTGAGAATCACTAAATCCTGGTTTCATAAGACACAATTGATTTATAATAGAATAGTTACGAAACTTTTGAATAATTTTAGTTATATTATGGATTGAGTAATATATGTCATTTTTTTCTTGATTATTAAGAATTCAATGTTTTTTAATAAATTATAAACTAATTTTAGTGTGTAAGAGTAGTGGTTGCGTGTTGGGGTGTGTGGTGGTGTGTGAATATAGTTTATGTAGATCGTTGTGGGTGTGTGTAGATGTTTCATAGTGTGATATATGTATTCGTGTTTCTTATTCGTAGTCTTGCATGTCTTGGAGTTACTCATTTAAATAGTTATTGAATCTGAGGTGTATAATCTGTGTAAGATATTAAGTAATTCTGTGTGGTAGTTGTTTACAGTAAAGCTGCGTGTGTTAAGTATAGTCTGATGTTTGAGGGCTAAGTAAATCTGGTTGGAGTGTGATGTGTGTGTTGTGGTAATAAATTCTGCTGTGTTGTGATGGTAAATGTTGATAGTGCCTCATGGGGTAAATGTGAAGCAAGTGTCATTGAGTGAGAATGTGTATATGTTTGTAGTATATATATGGTGTCATATGATGTATTAATGGAGTTTTATGAGGTATGTAGTTTGTTAAAGTGTGACCCGTTTTTCAATGAAATTTCAATATTTGTTTTTATATACAAATATTTCATTAGTTGTGAATACCTTGTTTTAATGAAAATGTCCACGATTGTGTTGCTTATAACTGTTTCTAATTGTAAAGTTGATCTCATGGGTAACTGTATATTTGTCGTGTTCATAGAGAATGATTGTTCTACTTAATATAAGCTGTCATAATAATTATGAGATGTCTTAAAAGTGACTCGTAATGTTGTATAGTGCTCGCTGTAGTGTGATTGTGTTGTGTTGTGAACATTTGGAGTGATGTTGTGATGTGTTGGTATGTGATCTTAAAATTGAGTTTTTAACCATATTTTCAGCATTTTGCCATTTCGCTTGTTTTTTCATTGCATGAAATAAAATCAGTAACAATTAAATGTTCAATATTTCTTTCAACTAAGAGTGAAATATATATGGGATGAGAAAATATAATAATATGGATTGAGGATTGTATTAAGCGAGACCAAATTTGACAAGTAATTATTTTAAATGACATAATTGAGATAAATAAAATAAATTAAGATAATTAATAGTTAATTTTGAATTACCTGAAATAGTATTTATAATTTCCCAAAAAATCATATTAGACACAAAAATGTTCTAATTATTTAAAATGATATATGATATAAAAGCTCTTGTGAAAAAACATATCCTAGTCATAAGCAGTGTGTAAAACCCCGCATATCTTAGTCTCTTAAAAAAGCTGTGACTAAATATCATGCCAAGATTAATAGCTAGAGCTCTATAAGACAAAGTGATCCCGATTATATATATGTCTCAGTTAATTTAAAAAATCTCAGCTGAATAAATATACTAAAAGTGTCAGGTATCTAAATACTTCTTGAGTTTTATAAAAGGTAGTGTGTTATTTAAGACCACTTATGATGATTTTACTTGAATATTTACTGCTTAGGGTATGTTAATTGTTTAATCATACCATTTAGTAATGTAGTCTATAAACTCTTCCCCAAGTAAAAAGCCCGTGAAATGTGAGAGATTATTATGCTTGTGTTAGAATATACTTTTGAGTTAATAAAGAGTAGTGAATAATAACATAATGTAGACGTTTATATTAGCTCAATGAAAATAGTTTCAAATATCTTAGTTGTGAGTTAAAGCTCAGTTAACAAGAACTAGTTAATAAAACTCTCAAGTATG
This sequence comes from Trachelipus rathkii, assembly GCA_015478945.1. Taxonomy (NCBI): domain Eukaryota; kingdom Metazoa; phylum Arthropoda; class Malacostraca; order Isopoda; family Trachelipodidae; genus Trachelipus; species Trachelipus rathkii. Next base: position 39,968 of record JABUQX010018169.1, read on the forward strand.
TAGGCATAAACAGAACAATTCTCTCTCACGCCTCTAAAATGGTGTTTTTAGAATACTCATCCAAACCTCTTATTGATTTTTTCCTTTTACTGAATTAAAATTGCTACTTGCTAACTTATAATGTTAAGTTGGCTATAAAATACTCTTCTTAATAAGTAAAAATTAATAAGTATACAAATTAGTTAATAAATAATGAATATAAATAAATAAGTAAATGAAGAAATAAATAAATAAATAAATAAATAAATAAATAAATAAATAAAACAGGTTGTAAGCAATATTAAACAAAATTCAATTGATTGATTATATTATCCCACTTGTCTGTGAGTTGAAAATCAATCATTAAAAATAATCAAATGTAATATAGGTTATCTGAGTATTCTCAACCACTTGTTCTATTGTTCTCTTTTTGTTCTTTTTTTTCAAAGTAATTAATCATTTCGACCAAGAACCCTTCTACGATGAGCAATATATCCTGTCCCCCCTATGGTTTGAGAAGCTAGAAAGAGAAACTGTGTCTGATGCCTTTAAGCATATCGAGTTATAGCAAAATTTTATATGAAATTTTTTTGGATCCCTAAGGTTTCAAATAGAGCATGCAGGATTAAATTATTTTCTAAGTAAAAATTTTAACGATATATTCCGAAAACAGTCCAAAAATTGATAAATCCTCTGTGATCGTTTTTTAAAGGCAATATTCTATGAAAGAAAGTCCAAAAACTTTGTCTTAAATGAAAAGTAATGATCACTTTTTTTCCTGTTCATCTGATCGATATAAAGTTTTCAGAGAATGTAGGATTGGACGAGTTGTATCTTTTTTTACTTAGATAATTTTCTGTGTACCCAACTTTTTGGAATTTTTAGTTTTAGTCCCTAACCAGAGGTCAAATGTTTGAGTATCAAAAAAAAAAGAAAAGAAAAAAAAGAAATATATATATAATATAATATCTATAAATATATATATATAATATATATATAAAGATATAAGTATAATTATATATTAAATTAAAATTATATTAAATTTATAAAAATTTAATCAACAATATAATCTTTAAGAACCGAATTATTATTTAGCTGTATAATAAAAATTCACTCTAATATTATATTATTAATTTATATATATATATATATAATATATATATAAATTAAGTATATACTATAATAGTATATTATCATATATCTTATTATTATATTATATATAATCTATATAATATATAATACTATAATATAGTTAGAGAGAGAGAGAAGAGAGAGAGAGAGAGAGAGAAGAGAGAGAGAGAGAGAGAGGAGACGGGAGAGCCGTCGAAATAGATAGGAAAGTTAGGAGGTGGTCTTGAGTGGGAGATGTGATGAAGTTGAGTTTTTAAAGAATTGAATTTCACAAGATTGAGGCGACCCCTCCTAAAGATACCTTCCAGATCGATAAAATTGAATGAGAAAACTGAAGACGTGAAACATCTGTAAATGCAAAAGAGGAAGCAAATTTGAAATGATTGAAAGGAATGAATAGAGTTGGAAGTTCAGCTGAGAAGATCGCTTATGAAGACTAAGAATAAAGTTGGGGATAAAACAGAACACCACAATTAACCGGAAAGGAATAATAGGTCACTGCATTAACAAGTGCCGATATGAAGCGATCTGGGGAAAACTAGACATGAAAAATCAAAGAGAAGGAGGAGGAAACCAAAAGGAATGGAACTTAGAGAGTAGTGACTCATGTCATATTCGGTCAATAGTTCTCGAAATGTCAAGCACACCACACAAGACTCCTCATAATTCCTAAGGGCAGAAGAACATATATCTGTGATATGGGAAGGTATGTCAACAGTTAACCTCGAGCATCGAAAGCCATCTCTATAATGATGAAAGTGGAATGATTAATTTTTGATGAAGGAGGGACAGGGTAGAGATGTCAGATGATCCAGGAAATTGATTGAGTTAAGGAGAGTTTTCAAAGATTTTTAGACAGATATATAAGTTACTGAGCAATAGGACGATGTTATGAGGGATAGGAGCTGCTACCATTTTTCGGGATCGGTTGAAAATACGAGCGCTTCCAGCAATGAGGAAAAGTACTGGTATTAAAGCGTAAAGAGTAGAGTTGAACGAAGACAGGCGTCAGCTCAGAAGAAAACTTTCTCAAATCAGAGGGAATGGCCGTCCGGGGATACTTAGCCCTTCCTAGACCATTCATATGATCTCAGAATCACATGACCTCGAGAATCATTCGTAATCACTAAAGAGCCAGGGAACACCTGAGGGAAGAAAGGTAGGAGGCGCAGCAGAATCGATCCTTGGTGGAATTGATTAAAAAAGAAGGTCCGAAGAGATTTATCCTTTTTCAGAATGAGTATTCTACGGATTCATCAGGCGAATAGAGAAGAAGAAAGGAAATGACGAAGGTAAATCATTTTGGCAAAGATCAAAAATTTTTTATTTCAGTCAGGAGGTGGTGGATATGTCTTGTGGGAAGCACGGCTTTGCCTGTCGAAATTCCCTGCACGATTAGAGCTGAACGAAAATTTAGCAAGAGTTATTGGAAAAAGAGAGTTTTTCCATTCCCGCATGCATTGTCTCTATCCCTGATATTGTATGATAACAAGTGAAATCTAACCACAGATTTTACTTAGAAAAATATTTAATTGATGATGGAATGAACCTGCTATTTCCTTGAAATTATCGTCCACTTACTTTTCAGCAGACACCGAAGCGTCCTTATAGTCAAAACAGAATTCATACCAAGGGTAAGGTAAGGTAGGAATTAGCCAGACTAAAGTGGGGCTGATGGAGAGAGTGTTATGAATAATTCTACAAAGTTGTGTTCAGAGTTATCGATAGGAGGAAAAATGGTGTATTTATAACGAGAAGGAGTAGTGGTGAAACATAAGTCAAGAGTGTTCAAGAACCAGGTAGAAGATCTGGATTTTTTTCGGTTCCTAATCTAGTGGTTTTCAGAATCATTGAGTAATACTAAATGTTATAACTCTGGATAACTGGGTCTCAGAAAGATGTTAGTATGTGAGTTAGAGAGGTGGTACTCCACAAATTTCAAGTTAGCCTCTAGGCAACGGACGTTGGTGAAGTCAATAGAGAATCCCCATCCAAGTCATCACCCACCTCTTTGTCCACTCAATCCCACCATTCAAATAACCACACATACACACCTACACATACACACGCATTCAAACTCAAGCGATGGTATACTCACAAGATAGCTAAAATTAATGTTAAAACTAAGACTTAAGTTAAAAGACCCTAGCGTGATTAAAATTAAATTTAAAACCTTACATTAATAAAGAATTTGTAAGCTAAAAATCGTAATACTTATAAATAATATCTTAAAAAAAGCAAAAAAGCAAACAATAAAATCTTAACTTAGCTTAAAATCCTAAAACTGCGTCGAATACAATAATGATAAATTCAGCAGATAATAAAAACATTAGGCAAGCAATAAACACTAAAAGACACTTAAAACAACACCAGGGCACATTAAATTAAAATGAGTGGAGAACAGAATTTTTTTTTAAACAGACATAAAATTAAAATAACACCTGGAAGAGCAAGACATGACACAACCTCACAGCGCGAGCGACAACTACAATATATATATATAATATAATATATTAATATATATTATACGTATATATATATATATAAGTATATTTTATATATATATAATTATATATATATAACTAGAAATAAACATAACTCATAACAATCGTTATATTGTATCATATATATATATATATAATATACTATAATAATATATATATAATATATATATATATATTATAATATATATATATATATAATTATATATAATATCTTAGCATATTATTTCTGAACGTATAAATTTTGTTAATATAATACGTAATTGAAACATATAATATATATTTATATAGATCATATATATATATAGTTATATTATATATATATAATATATTATATTATATATATATATATATATATATACCTATATAATACTATATAAGTATAATTTTATTCACCGTAATCACACATTGTATACAACAAAAATACCGACAGATAATTCTGTGAATAAACACAATAGTAGTTAAACAAGAAAGCGCTTTATCAATCACAATAAGAATAAATAACAACCGTAAATTTAAGCCTTTAAATAAAAAATAACTAGACTCCTTGGTATTGAAAATAAGAATAATTTTATCGTGAGAGAAAAACATCCTAAATAAACGAAAAAGAAATAAAAAAGTTCATCGTTCTGAAGTGAAAACAACATCGATTTGTGATACCTTATCTTTGTGATAGAAATCTCTCTCTGTGAAATGACTGATATAAACAAGGAATACCATAAATATTCACATGTACTTTCGTATACTTAACAACACTGTGATAATAGGATAACATAATAGGTACAACAAAGAATTATAACGTGTATCATGAGTTGCAGAAAAATTGTTTATTATGTTATGAGAATGAACACAGCTTTGTTTTTCTTGTTTGAGATTTAATTTCCGCACTACTTTGCTCAGAGGCATTTCTCAACTGAACTGATAATAATAATAACGCATGATATTACACTAAAATACAGAAAATGATAGGTGCATACAAGCATATTATATAGGTATAGGAGTATAGTATATAATTATATATAAAATGTATAGATATTTAGCGTATATAAATGATATATATATGTATATATAGTTATAGTTATGGAGATAAGAGAGTATTAGTTATATATGAGATGATGGATATATAGAGAATATAATAGTATATATATAGTATGATATGATATATATAAATAGTATAATAAGTATATAATTATATCGACATTAAGTATCGTAGAGGCGTGAGTTAACAGAACAGGTATTTACGTGGTGAGGTTTGAGGTAGGATACGTGGTGATTGGGGTGGGAAGAGAGAGCAGTGAGCCTGATCCTCTCTTAAGTATACCTCCTATGAACCCACCGACGATTTAAAACCTGGTCCTCTTTTATATTTTCGTTTTATCCATAAACTGTATTGGTCAATGGAACGGTATCGTACACTATATCGTATATGTATTATTATATTACGTTCTTTTTTAATCGCCCTCTATTGTTCTTATTTCTCTGCATAAAAAATGTTCGGATTTCAAAAATGGTTATCAGTTTTATGTAGCTATCATAAGTTTTCTAGATACATGATGTTTCAAAGAAAATACCTATATAGTATATATATATATATATATAATAATATATATACTAGATATATATATATATAATATATATAAATATATATATAGTATATATATATATATATATAATATATATAGTAAAATATTATTATATATATTAGAAAAAACATTCATCTAGGAGGGGTGTACTCATTTAATATCCGAGTAAGGAACGAAGCCAAGCCCTAGGGGAGGATAGCTCACATTCTCACTCTGACATTCCATGTACCCATACCATTCATACATTTTCGCCGTAAGATAGAAGGCAGCTTACGGCGATTACGACCTTCTCCGAGGCCATGCATTAGCATTCCTGCAAAAGATAAGTGGTAGTTCGGGCAGCAACCAACTACACTGTCCTCTAGTCGCCTCTACGACGAACAACAGGACATACGATGTAGAGGCAATCTAATTCTCCCCACAGCCATAGGGATATAAGGAATAGGGATGTCTGTAAGATGTTGTCTAGAAGAGGGGTGCTGGATTATAAGCCATGATGTGTATATGACATGTGGATAAAAAGGTGGTGTCTGTAAGATGTTGTCTGGCTGGAATATGACGAGTGTGTATTTGCACGCAGATCAGAAAGTGCGAACCATTAAGTTCACGAATGTCTACATACCACTAAGCAAATGGGGAGGTAGTTTTCATCGCTGCGAGTTATGCGCGCTACTCACCTATATGATATATCTTGGCTATCTTTGGACTGAAATTGGATGTGACGCGTATTTGTAGAAGATATGTTTTTGCCGCGTGCATACCAGCTTCGAGGTCACTACTAGCCAGACGCTCCGCGCTTAAGCTTTTGACTCTTCATACCAAGTTACCGTCCCTTAGCAAGCCCAACCGACGTATCCCAGTTCGCCAGTCCGGCTTAGGTTATGTTTGTGCCTGCGGCTGTGGCTTGTGGGTATCTGCGGTGGTGTTGGTTTTTTATTTAGGGGGGTGGGTAGTTGTTTGTATATATATTATATATATAGAATAATATATATATATTATATGATAATATATTTTATGATATATATATATTAACTATAATATAATATTTATAATATAGTATTATATATAATATAGTATATATTATATATTATATAATTAGATATAATATATAAGCCCAGCCTCTAGAAGAGCCACAATCCATATCTCAAAAACTACACAGCTACCGGGAAAGGGAATACATTGCTGGAATCCGGGCAAATTCCTGATAGAAAACTGTAAAAAAAAAAAAAAAAAAAAAAAAAAAAAAAAAGAATAACAAAAAAAAAAAAAAATCTCGAAAACTACAAAAGCTACAGTGAAATGAAATACATTTTTGGAATCCGTGTAAAATTTTGGTTCGAAAATGTAAAAAAATTACAAAAAAAATTAAACATAAAAATGTGCTACTTTTTTTTGGCGGGGTGCTGGGACATAATATACTATATATTATTATTTTGTAAAGTATTACATATACATTTTTTATGGGGCTCGAGCCCGACGGGAAACAGAGGGGGGAACGTTTTCCCATACTGCCGTAGGAGTGAGGGCGGAGGAACCCCCGCAGCACCCAAATACCAAAGAGCGGGTCTTCCGGAGACCCTTCCCGGAGGGGGAATTAGTCCTAACCCGTAGTTCCCGGAAGGCCGAGAGACTCCGACTCCTGCCATTCAGTGCGGTATATCCTTGGGTATTCTTTAGTTAAACAAAAAAAAACAAAATTTAATAGAAAGCTATTTATTTTAACGATACCAATATAAGGTCTCTAAATAGGCTCTTTAATCATATTTACTATAATTAATCGAGAGCAAATTTTTTTTTTTTTTTTTTTTTTACATTTCCTAATAGTAAAATTTTACGAGGATCCAAAAAATGTATTTCTTTTCGCTGTAGGTATTGTAACAGTTTTTGAGATATATAGTATATATATATATTTTTTTTTTTTTTTTTTTGCATTTTCCGCACTTAAATTGGACCAGCATTCCCAGCAATGTTTTCCTTTTCCTGGTAGCTGTTGTATTTTTTGAGATATGGATTGTGTGCTCTTCTAGAGGCTGACCATATATGATCCTAGATTATATTTATAACTAGGTTATCCACGAATATGACCTATATAACTATAAATATCTAGTATAAATCATATATTAAAAAACCTAGAGGATATAATTAAGCAGTTAGTCTATATATCATATATATATAATGAACTATATATATATAATGAGATACTATATATAATATTATATAGTAATATATATATATGCCGGTATATATATATACTGCCGTATATATATATATATATATTATATATATATATATATATATATATAGATATAGTATATATTATATATTATATAAATTATATCTATATATCATATATATATATATATATTATATATAATAATATAATATATAAATATATATCTATATATATATATAAGATATATATATATAATAATATATATATATGATATATATTATATATAATATAGTAGTATATATATTTAAAAGTGAATACTAAGTAACCCACAAAACTTTGAGATTGATTTAAACAAGTGTGTCTGGCAAAACAATGTTAATGACCATAGGTCGGGAATGCAAGTTGAGGAATATAAAGCTCCCACAATCCTCGTTGTGAGATTAGGTTGAAAATATAATGATACCACTCTCAACAACGGAGAGTGTGGAAGCTATATCTCCTCAGCCGTGTATTTCCCGACCTATGTTCGTAAAACGATTTTTTTGGCCAACAACAACGTTTTAATCAAGACCCTAGGTTTGTCGGGTTAACTTAGTATTTCTCTCCTCTCTCTCTCTCTCTGCCGTCTCTCTCTGTATCTTTCTCTCTCTCTCTCATCTCTCTCTCCTTTCTCTCTCTTATTATATATATATATATATATTTATATTTATATATTATAATTAATATATATATATATATATATATATTTTATATATACTATTACTATTGTAGTTACTATAAAATTATATTATTACTTATATATTAATTAACTATCTACTATATATATATACTATAATCATTATATATATATATATATTTATTATTATATATATTATTAAATATGATATATAATATATATATTAATATTAATATATATATATATAATGATATATTATATATATAATGCATAGTATACGTATATATATATAGGCTAATAGTAAGTATATACTATATATATATATATATATATATATATTATATATATATATATAGTATATAATATATATATATATATTATATATATATTATATATATATATATAAATATATTATAATGGCTATCATATATATATATATATATTATAGTATATATATAATATTATATAATATATATATATTATATATAGTATATATATATTATATAGTATATATAATAATATAGTATATATTATATATATATATTAAGTAATACAAAGGTGGGCACCGTTAATGACGAAAGTTAACGCCGTTAATTCTTAATCGTTAACAAAAAAAAATAATTAAACAAAGTTAACCATTAAAGCGTTTATCGGTAAAAAATTGTAACGTAACGTTAATCGTTAATCGTTAATCGTTACACCGTCTTCAAAATATGTAGGAATAGTTATAATAATTGTCGTATTTCTTTTATTATTATGAATTTCATGAATTGTTAAATGAAAAAATTAAATTTTATATTATATGTATTTATATATAATAGTATATATAAATTATAATATATATAATATTATATTAATATATAGTATGATATATATATATTATTGATCAGAACTGCATTAACCGCAGTGTCCAAGTAGGTATTGATAAAACGTACCCCTTTCTGAAGCTTTCCGACTCTCGCTGGGATTGAACCTGGGCTCTGAGTGCAGATAAAGCACGCTATGTGTTGACCAACAACGCCACGAGGACATTAAAAGAAGAAGCCGAGATTCTTCCTGTTGGTGAATATATTCACCCACCAAAGCCAGGAAATCAACGCGCTCAACCCGTCCACAATCGGGCGTAGGGTCAAACAGGGCACCACAACAAGGGTGAAATATACTCAGCAACCGGGGGATTCGTATTTTAGGTTGATAAGGTAATCTGCATTAACCGCTAGTGTCAATAGGTATGATAAAAGTACCCTTTCTGAGCTATTCAAAAACCACATAGCGCGTGATTATCTGCTAGGGCCCAGGTTCAATCTCAGCAAAGTGAATAGCTCAGAAAGGGGTACTTTATCAATCTATTGACCAGCTGCTGTTAAATGCGTTACACTTACATAATTTGATCCTGCCCGGTTTTCGCTGAGTATTTTCTCACCCTTGTGTGTGCCTGTTTGACCCGCTACGCACCGTATGGTGGACGGAAGAGCGCGTGATGTCCTGCTCTTGGTGGTGAATATAATTCACTACAGGAACACTTCTCGCGTTCTTCTTTTAGTCCCATCGTGGCCGTTGTGGTCAACACATACTCGTTTATTCCTGCTAGTGCCCAGGTTCATATCCAGCACGGGTTAATAGCTCGGAAAGGGGTGACTTTTATCAATATATATATAATATATATATATATATAATTATATAAATTATATATATATATATATATAATATATAATATATATATATTATAATATATATATATATCTAGTATATATTAAATAGATAGAAATAATAATAATAATATTAATCATAGTAATATAATCAATATCCCTAAACAATTTGAAGCTACGGAATATTAATCTGTTCAGGACTTAAATAATTTTGGCGTTTGACCCTAGGAACAGGATCTTTGCGCTGCTTGCCCAAACCAATTACTTCAAAGACGAAATAACCCTTAATTATCACTTATATAGTACAAGTTATTCGTAAAAATAGTAGGATATTACCTAATAACCATTTTGTAAAGGGAAGATCCAATTTTTTGCTTCGGGCTGAGCCTAAAATTTTCACCCCCCCCCTGAAAATGGACATATAAAATTCGGAATTTTCAGAGCTTTTGTCTTATCAACACCAAACTGTAGTTTTTTAACGTCTAAAACGTCGTTTTTGAGTTTTTTTCTGTCTGTGGTATTTCTGTTGGTATTTTCAATTTTTCAAAACTGATGTTTTTGACATTTTCGAAACTCCTCCTAAACTATATTTTGGGAAATGACTTCAAATTTGAAATATACTTAGATGGGACTATTATCTAAAAAGTGTAGGAACAAAAATTTTTGAAAATTGATTCCAACTTTGTATTAATTGTTCGTCTTCAAAACCTACTTTTTTCAAAGTTTTTTCAAAAATTTGAAAAATGGGATCATTCTTTTTCTTGTATGCCATCTGCATGATAATTTTCATGACCTTCCATGATTCGGGAGATCACACTTTTTTATTAGAAATTTTTTTGTATATTTCAACTTTTTAGTTTTTCAGTTATACAGTGAACATTGACTTTTTTCTACTTTAACCCGATGCGCATCAGACCATGTCAGTCCTTGTACAATTATTTTGAGATACACCTTCTTTTACTTAGATAATTTTTTGTTGTTAGCAAGAAGAAAGTTCTTTAAAATTCTTCCCCCAAATTTTGTTTCTTTTTGAAAGGTTTGTTCTGGCGCAAAGACTGCTGCATATACAAAGGAATTATGTCTAAGTAAAAAAGTGTGCAGTCTCTGTCACTAGCGAATATGGTCCGAAAGATTTATCGGTGCAGAATCGCGGATAGGAACTGAAGGATCTAAAAAATTGTAGTGTGTGTTTGATTTTGATAAAATAATTTGAAGACTTCAGGAGAGCTATATTTCCGAAAGAAAATTTCACAAATCGAGGTCAATGATACAATAGATGTGTGTTCCACATCTTTAGATAATAGTCCAATCGTTGTATATTTCAAGTTTGATAGTATATTTCAAAAAATAGTTTAGGAGGAAGTTTCCGACAAGATGTCAAAAACGATAGGTTTGAATAAATTAAAATTACCAAAGCAATGACTCCAGACACAGAAAAACATTACTCGAAAACTACGTTTTAGACGTCAGAAAAAGTACAGTTTGGTGCTTTATATGGGTCTAAATAAGGCTGAAAACTCCGACTATTTTAATGTCCATATTTTAGGGGGGGGGTGAAAATTGGGCTTTAGCCTGAAGCAAAAATTGGCGCAACCCCCTAATACTATATTGTATATATATTTTTTTTTTATGATAAATTACAACGCTTATTAGCCTACTTCTTATATTTTGCACTAGTCACCAAAAGAAGCAACTTCAAGTAACGAACGAAAGATAACTGATTCATTGAACGGAGCAACAGTACTATCTTTTTTTCCTTCACGAACCAATAAGAATTGAATGAACATTCGGTATAGATAACATGTTAGAAACATTACTAAACGAGATAATGAACCGTGGTAAGTAAATCAAAAAAATGTTGCTGATTGGCGAGTTTAAGAAATTTTGTGAAAAAAAATATAGTTCGTTATCGAATCGAATCTTGAATTCATTTTAAATCTGATTAAGAAATTACATTCTAGAAAATTAAGGTAACGGTTTACGGATGTAGGGGAAAATTTTTAACTCGTTATACGTTATTCACAAATGCTAACTCGTTAAAGTCCGATGTTACTTCTTTTGAAGTTAGACGAAGAGCCGTTAAAGAGTTAACGAAAAGAAATTCTAACCGGAGTTAATTAAACGTATTAACCGCTTGTAATCCGCGTTAAATGCCCACCTTGTTATATATATTAATATATAATATTATATATATTATATATATATAATATATATATATATATATATATATATAGTATATAATATGTAATATAATAGTATATATATATTATATATATAGGTATATATTATATATAATATATGACTAATATATATACCTATATAGTATATATATATATGTATATATATATAATGTATAAAACTTATACTGGAAGTAGGATAGGGTATACACAACATCCATTATAAATACTTAATGAAAAAACACCATCTAGACTCTAGATCAACGTTTGACATGCCTCACTGCACCGAGTTGGTAAAAGATGTTAAAATAAGCTGGAAAAAGATAGGGAGGCGAAGTATTCCAATCTTTTTGGGTAAAAGCATGATGGGACAATGGAATGAAGTATTTGGAGAGAGGAGTGAGAATGTTTAGAATGGCAATATTTTCCCCTTGGATTCGGAAAAGTTCTGGAGGAATTTAACTAATTTAATAGTGTTAGTATATGGAGCGATATAACATTCTGTAGACTCAAAGTCGTGGAGAGAGTCAGTGCAAATCTGTGAATGAATGAATTGAAAGAAATGAATACCCATAGACTCCAATTTTTGAGAAGAGCCTTATGTAATATGGAGTAGCTACTCCAAAGAGGGGTGGACGACCTGAAGAGAACAAAGAAGTGCTGGAGAGAAATTAAACATTTAGCCCCTTGCGAGCTTCTTTAGATAAAAAAATTATATGACCCTTCAGAGAAAAGGAAACTCAGAGAATGTTAAGAACAGTGAAATGTTTATGTGCGTATTTACGATGTTGTTTTGTTATGAGGAAGATTAGGCAAAGTGTAACAGGTAGAAGAAGGAATGAAGTTTGCAGAGTCATTCGAAACACACAGGCTTTCAATGCTTCCTTTACTCTTGTTACAAATACCCTTAAGATTAAAGGTTCACTTGCCCAGAAGCTCTGCCCCAATCAACTCCTATTTGCAATGACTCAAAAGAAAATGATCCACAAAATGTTAACACTGGAGGGGTTATTATAAATTACAGTTAAACGGTAATAAATTAACAGTAAATTGAGAGAGATGAAAAAAAAGAAACCTGAGGAATATATTTAATATATTTAAAGGATAAACGGTGGTCGTCTACAAAACTAATTATTAAGTCAAGCTATATCATAAACTTTCGATATACAGTATTCAGAATATTATATATATATTATATATATATATATGAGTATATGATACAATATAATATAATACTTAATATACTATTATATATACTATATATATAATATATATATATAATATATATAATATATTAATATAAGTATATATATATTATATAAGTATATATATTATATATATAAAAATAAAAATATATTATCTTATATATATATATATATATATATATATATATATATATATATAAATTATATATATAATATATAATATATATAATATATATATATAATAATATGATTATAATATAATATATATATATATATATATATATTATATATATAGTATATAAGTAGTAGGAAGGGGATATTGGACTAAAATAACCGCGACCTTTTTTGACCCTTTTTTGACCGCGACCTTTTGCCTTGACCTTTTGGCAACCTGAATTTTTTTTACCTAACTTTTTGGGCCTTGACCTTATTTGAGGGCCTTGTATCTTTTTTGGCCTTGTCCTTGTTTACTTGCCCTATCCCTTTTTGGCCTTTGGTAACTTTTTCGCGCCAACCCAATTTGGCAACCCTCGAAGGGTGCGCCAGATCGGCATGCGAAAGCATCCCGTCGTACGTATCCCCCTTAGTTTTGACCCCCCTTTTTAGTGGCGTAGCCCCCTTTTTTGCCAAGATTGTGACCTTTTGTATCTACGCACATTTTTGAGAACCTAATTTTTTGACATACCCTTTAGGGGCTTAGCACTATTTTTTGATATTTCGGTCACACCTACACACGCTCGCGCACACACACACCACACCAGCAACTCAAGTAAAAGAAAAGAATGTGCAAACCCTGATAACACAAAAACCAGCCTCCAACTAGCTACACCCAGCCTATATCACCTACCTTCACCTATGCCTACCACCCGCACCTAGCCTCCACCCATCCTTACACCGTAGCCACACCTACATCCTAGATTTCCCTGCAGCCTTCACCTAGTCCTACACCTAACACCTAGCCACTCCACCCAGCTTCACAGTAGCCTAGCACGCACACCTACACCTACCTCAATCAGCCTTCACTTAAGCCTACACTACACCTAACCTAGACTCATACCCAGCCTTCACGTAGCGTAGCACTATACTGGCCCTAGAAAAAAAAAAAACACTTGCCCTGACATACTTGATGGCTCAACTTTTATGGGCCAACTTTGATGACGTCATCTTCTGTTGGCTCTATATTGATATTCATACTTTGATTGACTCCGATTTATTGGATGGTTTTCAATCTTGAATGGTTCTCACATCACGCGTAAAGAAGTAATCTAGGGATTTCTAATAGTATTCATGAGTTTCTATTGAGTGCCAGGTGAGTTGCCATAAGTGATGTGCTAATGAGTGCCAATGAGTGCAAATGAGTGCCACTGTGTGGAATGAGTGCCAAGTTGGGAGTGCACATAGTGCAAGTGGTGCCAACATAGTGCCAACTGAGTGCCACTGTTTCAAGCCTTTTCTAGCCTCCCTGACCTAGAAAATAGCCTAATGATGGGTGTCTACCCCTAGGTATAAGGTATGAGGAATCGATTTGTGTATATTACAAGTTGCTAGGATCTTCCTACTATGAGTTAGTGCTCTTTTCTACCACTTATGCCATATAGAATTTATATTAATATATATATATATATAGTATTAATATATATATGATATATATACTATTATATAATAATAAATATATATATATATTATATAGTATATATTACTTGCACACGCACCTACACACATACACTATGACACTTATACACACATTCCAGCTATGAACCTTATACACACTATGACACTTAAGCACTTACACTCTCCATATGGTCACTTTCACATTTAAAACCATATACTTACATTCACACCCGCCCACAGATACGCCTTACTACTTACACTCACACACTCGATATTTGATGGCCTCAACTTTGGCATGTCCTCTCAACTTTGATGCCGTCAGCATTGAATGCCTCCAGCTTGAGCGTGCACGTTTGACTAGGCTTCATCTTTTGATGACTCTATTCTTTGAGCCGTCCATCTTTGATACCATCTATTTGATGATTCATCTTGATACATTTTCTAACCTTTTCTAGACTTTTCTTCCCACATCATTAGAACAGAGCTAATATTGATGTCTCCCCTAGTTCATAAGGCGACCATCGAAGGGCGCCGCATGCCCCTCCGCGCGCAAGGCTGACGACCCCGCACGCCGCAGGCTGCGACTCGTCCGCGTCCCCGCCCGCCGCGTGCGCCCGGAGGCGCGCAATATTCCTGCCGGAATGAAAAATATATATATGAGTCATTCATGTTTTATTTACATACTTAAAATTTCAAATAGAATTTCTTTTCAAATATTACTATGTTAGTCTTCAATTTATTTCATACTTAAACAATTTTATTAAAATACATTTTTCGTCGAACCTAAAGAACGTTAACTCATTACAGAACTCTTTTATATTTTACTTAAGACTTTTTAATTTATATAAATTTTTAAAAATGGTATGTAAGAAGAAAAAGCAAAAGTGCCTGATTAATATAATCATTTTAATTTTACTACCATTGTACGAAATTTTATTATTATCGGAATAGTTTTACATACCGCTTAAAGCAGTAAATCAGTAAATCAATAGATGGGGTGTTACCTACACCTAAGGGATTAGTATGCTTTTGTTTTTACTGCTTAAACTCACTGTTTTGCTGCTTTAACTCATATGCTTTACTGCTCTTTAACTATCTGCTTTACTGCTTTAACTCTCTGCTTTACTCTTTTAACTATATTTATTCACATTACATACCTTAAGCAGTAATCAGTAAAATCAATAGAGGTGTTACCTCACACCAAAGGGATTAGTATGCTTTGTTTCCTGGCTTTTTCGTTTAAACTCTCTGCTTTACTTGCTTTTAACTCACTATTGTATTACATTCACATACCTTAAAGCAGTAAATCAGTTAATCAATAGAGGTTGTTAATAGCAACAAGGGGGATTACGTATGCTTTTGTTTACCTGTTTGTACTGCTTTAACTCCGTATGTTTTACTCGCTTTAACTCATGGTTTTACGTGCTTTAAAAACTCATACTGTTTTTACTGTTTTAACTGCATATATTTATTACATTATGTTTCTTCTTGTTATTTTTTTTATTTGGTTTAATACTTTTTATTTTTATTCTTTTTCATTTTATTTTTATCCTTTTTATTCTTTTTTTTATTTTCATATTTCCTTAATTTTAATTTATTAGTTTTTCTTATTATTTTATTTTTATTATTATAGTACTTATGTAATGTTAACTTCATCCCTATTGTTATTATTTAGAACAAATTACACATCATCCACACCACGACACAGGCATCACACTTACACTTATCACACACATTTCACTATGAACACTTATACCACACATTCACTAAGACACTTACATTTACCCAAGTACACGTTAGCATTTACACTTTATACAAGCACAGAGCACAGCTTCACGTATATTACAACACGATCACTATGGACTACTACATTTTACCTCCATAGACACTTGTACATTTTACACCATAGACATTCTGTAACATTTTACACTACACAGATTGTGCCACACACACACACACCTCAACCACAGATTTACTTACACCACACACAAAAGATTTACTTACTCCACAAGTATTTACTTAGCACTACACAGATTTCTACTTACACTCACATCAGATTTACTTACCCGTCAGACACAGTATTTGCTTACACTCACACACAGATTAACTTTACACACACAGATTTACTTAACACACAGATTTACTTAGCACTGCACAACAGACAGTAGTTTACTTGACACTCGATCACACACACACAGCCACACCACACACGCAACACGCGTCACTTAATCATATAACGTATACTTTAGTTGGTAATAGTATAGCTGTACATCCTCGCATTAGGTACTTTGATTTTTATGCACATTCATACAAATAACTTTAAATTATTTCAAAGTTTCTGTAAACTTCTATATAAATCAATCATTATCTTTGAAACAAAGAATCATTTATGTTTAACTGTTGAATGTTTTTATGTATATCAGATTTTATCACAATTCTAACTGTAAAAATATTTTTACTAAACTTTTAGCACATTGACTGACACATCTCAACTATGTGATACAGTGATGTTTCTTCAGCAGCTGCATCCAGTAAATCAGTAAGGGTCAGCCCCTAGCACACCCTCTAACGACCATGCTATGCATCGTTTTGTTTCTTATGCTGTACTTGCTTTACATCATCTTTTAGCCATGTATATAAGTATAAAAATAACAAAATAAGTTCTTCTCTGCGAACATAACATGTATTTTATTAAATCATTCTAAGTTTTTATTTAAAAATAACAATTCATTCATCTTCATTTAGTATTTTCGCTATCTGATGTAACTAAAATATTCAAAGTTTTTTAATTATATGGATGTGTTTCCTTTTATTATTCTTTTTATATTATTGACAATCCAACACGAGAAAAACACAACAACCCGCACTCCGTACAGATACGAAACTGAATCCTCTCCTGTAAATATGTGTTGAAATACTACTTTAGCCCAAATTTAGATAAGCTTTTGACCCCGGGGGCGAATTAATATCAGGCCTATTACCATGTCAATAACACACATCTTTTCAAACTGACTCTTCTCTGTACCAATGTGGTGCAGATAACTATACGTTTAGGCGTAAATTTTGGCCTAACACACACTACACACACACATCCCTTAAATGTATCACAGCGGAGTTTAAGAACGTAATTAACCAGGTCAAATGGTAATTCCAGTATAATAAACAAGAATCGAGAATCAATGTTTATTAATGTTTAGTAAATATATTTTTTCAAACTGAAAACATGCTGATCCCGTAAGATCCTTTAGAGCGGTAAGGAACGGGAAATGCTTTACTCTTTTCTTGTGAGTGGAACGGAGTTATAGTCCTTATCTCTATACTACCTCGGTATGTGATTGGTCGAGAATATTTTATCGCTTTTTTGTTTTAGATATTTGAAAAAATCATGTTTTTTTCATATCCTGAAGCCGCATAGTTTCGTTATTTAAACTCTTTAACATACTTTTAGATCGTTATACAAGAAAGTAAAAATTAAGGATAATAAAACTTTACTATATAATTAGAAACTTTAATAATCATTAACTGTACAATGATTTATATAATATGATATATATTATATTATATATATATATATATTATATATTATATATATATTATATATATATATATTAGTATATATATAGTATATATAATATTTTATATATATAATATATATATATATATATATATAATAATATTATATAATATACAAGAGTGTAAAATATATTTACAATGGTTATACTATAAGGTAACATTAATATAATAGCAGACAATATTTTCTATTAACACTCCGGTATCTGGGTTTATAAACTATTTTTATTAAAATTCTCTAAATCTTTGCAATTGGCATATTTGCAAAGATCATCATCGATGATATAGTTTCGTGTCTCAGTAATACCTTCAGTTAACACATACCTAAAAAGTTCCCGCTCAGATATCATTGTATATTTACATTCTGGGTCATCTGCATAAATTAATACTTTCTTGCCATTGTTTTCTAAGCAGATAAATGAGATTTCTGTAAACAAACAGTTACCACCTGATGATGTTGAGAATGATATGGATCAGGGTTTTCTTAAATTGCGTAGTATGTCTTGGTATAACATGCGTATGCCATACGGTTACGTAATTAGATAACAATATATGTCTTCTTCATCTGCGTTAACACTAGCCTACGGTACCATCTAACGATATATTTCAGCTGCGTCAGGCCTGAATGTAGAATCCATGTAATGTATGTAGTTCTAAATACGTGTTGTTTCATTATTTTCTCTCCATACACTTACTTCCAAACTGATATGTTTGATTTTATAAAAATGCTAGAGTGTTGACTTACCGCTGGTTCATCTCACACAGGCTATATAGCCACTGTTTCGGTCCAAGTTTAAAGCTGAGCTGTGTTCAAGTATTCTGGTAAGCCAGCTCTTCATGTGTGATTATCATATACAAAAGTAATTCTTCTGGAAACTCATGATAAATACCTGTTGTATTATAACCTGGAATTGGTAGCACACTGACAAAATTCAATATCCATCGGTTTTCTTTTATATAAGAATGGAACCCTACTTCCGGGGATCTTGATTCCCACTGGACAATGTCTTGTATTGAGGTAATACCTGTTAAGGTGAATCATGATATCCACTTAGTGAAAATAGAAAAAACTTTTATTACAAATCAGAGACTTGTGCACAGCTTAGTTAGCCAAAACGTAGTAGAATTTAAAAGAGTTTTGGGTCTACAAAACATCCACCTGCTCCAAATATAATTTCATCCCATCAGAGGTAGGGCTCAGGATATGAAAAAAAAATGTTTTTTTTCAATAGTATTAAAAATCCAAAAAGCGATAAAATATCATTCTCGACCAATACCATACGCAGGTCAGTATGAGGATTAAGGTTTACTCCGTCACTTCACAAGAAGGTAAAACATCTTCCTTCTACCTGCTCAAATGGATCTTACCGTCCAAGCATGTTTTCAGTTTGAAATATCATTTATAAAATAATAACAATTGATCTCGATTTCTTGTCTATACTGAAATTACCTTTTGACCTGGTAAATTAGGGCTTAAATCCGCCTGTGATACAAAAAAGGTCTTATCCTAAATTTAGGCCAAAATTTAGGCCTAACGTAGTTATTGCAGCACATTATTACAGAAGAAGGTCAGTTTGAAGATATATTTTGACCTGGTATAGCTCTAAACTCGCCCCGGGTACAAAAAGCCTTAGTCCTAGATATTTAGGGCTAATAGTAGTATTTCTAACACGATTTTACAGAGGAGTGGTCAGTTTCCGTATCTGCAAGCGTGTGCGGGTTGTGTGTGTCTTTCTCGTGTTGGATTGTGTTCAATGTACATAATAATAATAAAGAAAACCTGATTATTTAAAAACTTTGAAAATATTTTTAGTTAACATCGAACGAATAAATATAAATGTAAAGTGAATAATTGTTATTTTTAAATAAAACTTAGCATGATTTTAAATAAAATTACATGTTATTGTTAGATCAGAGCGACTTAATTGTTTATTTTTATACTTATAATGGCTTAGATGATGTAAAGCATTAATCACATAGAGTACAATAACGTGGGCTATAGCTTTGGTGTAGTAGGGGTGTAGGGGCTGACCTTACTGTATGCTGTATTTATTTGTTTCGTAAGGTACTGTAAAATAATATGTTTTTAATATTAATTTTCATAAAATTTTATGTAAAAATTTATTTTAAAAACTTGATAGTAGTAAAAATTTATAACCAAAACGTATTTAACAGTTAAATATGATAAATTCTTTGTTCAAAGATAATGATTGATTATTATAAGAATTTTTAAGAACTTTGAATAATTTTAGTTATTTTTGAATGAAGTAAATAAAGTGTTCTGTTTAATGTAAAACATAAAAATGTTTAATCAAATTAATACGTTATATGTTTAAGTGAGTGTGCGTGTGTGGGGGTGTGTGTGTGAGTGTAAGTAAATCTGGTTGTGTGTGTGTGTGTAAGATGTGTGTAAGTAGATCTGTGTGTGTAAGTAAATCTGTGTGTGGAGTGTAAGCAAATCTGTGTGAGAGTGTAAGTAACTGTGTGGAAGTGTAAGTAAATCTGTGTGAGTGTAAGTAAATCTGTGTGAGTGTAAGTAAATGCTGTGTGTGGCGTGTAAAGTAAATTCTGTGGAGTGTGTGTGTTGTGTGTAGTGTAAATGTAAGTGTCTATTGGTAAATGTAAGGGTCTATGTGTAAATGTAAGTTCATAGTGAATGTGTGTGATACAGTGTTAAGTGTGTCTTGTGGTGTATATAAGCATGTGAAATGTAAGTGTCTTATGGTAAATGAAGTGTCATAGTGAATGTGTGTATAAAGTGTTAAGTGGTGTGTGTGTTGTGTGTGTGTATGTTGTTTCCAGCTTTTTTGAGTAGGCCGAGTAAATAGCATAATGTATAATAATAATAAAAAATAAAATAATATATAATAATAAAATAAATATTAAATAAATAATAATAAAATAGAATAAAGAATAAAAATAAAATAAAAGAATAAAATAAAAAGTATTAAAACAAAAAAAATCTAAAAGAAAACATAATGTTAATAAAATAACGAGTTAAAACAAGTCATAAACATATAGTTAAAACAGTAAAACAATGAGTTAAAGCAGTAAAACATCTGAGTTAAAGCAGAATAATACAGTAAAACAAAAGCATTACTCACCCTTGTTGCTATTACAGCCTCTCTGATTGATTTACTGGATTACTGCTTTAGATGTAATGTAATGTTAATAAATATTGTGTGTTAAAGCAGTAAAAATGAGTTAAAAACAGTAAAAGTAAAACAAAAGCATACTAACCGCTTGTTGCTATGTAACACCTCTTTGATTTACTGATTTACTGCTTTAAGTATGTAATGTTAATAAGTAGTGAGTTAAAGCATAAAGCAACGAGAACGTTTAAACGCAGTAAAAGGCAGAGCGTTATATAGCAGTAAAGCAGTAAAAACAAAAGCAAACTAATCTAGGTGTTAGGTAACACCCTCTATTGATTTATCGTGATTTACTGCTTTAAGGTAAGTAATGTTAATAAATATATATTTAATAGCAGTAAAATGCAAGAGTTTAAACAGTAAAGCCAGATAGTTTAAAAGCAGTAAAGCATGAGTTAGCAGTAAACATGAGTAAAGTCACGTAAAACAAAAGCCATACTAATCCCTTAGTGTTAGGTATAACCTCTATTGATTTACTGATTTAGCTGCTTTAAGGTATGTAAAGTATATGCTTTAATGAAAAGTTTGTACAATTGTAGTAAAATTTACAAAAAAGTATATGGGAGTCAGATTGGCTCTTTTCTATTATTGACATACAATTTTAAAATTTAACAATAAAAAATTTAGCAAAAAAATATAAAGATGTCTGTAATGAGTTACAAAGAAAAGTCAAATTTCCTCTTCACGAAAAAAAAAATGTTTAAGTAACCAATCAATAGGGACGCTCGCCGGTATATTGAACATGAATAAAGGGAATCCAGGATCCTTGTCCTCTCAAATGAGGATTGTTGTAACACCATTTGTGAGCTTCTTTTCTCAGAAGGTAAGATAAAATGGAACAGACGCTTAATATAATTGATAAGATCCCAACTACAAAGAGTATAACATTACGAGACCGATGTGACGCTATACTTAGCTCATCTGAAGTCCTGATGGAAATAGAAAATTAATTAACTCGTAAGCCAATATTAATATTTTATATAATTAATTTGTTAGTAATTTTAAATGGAATAGTATTCTTATATTAATAAGTTTAACATAAGAACATATTGTAAAATTATTTTGGAGTAATCCTTTGGCTGGTAAAATAGCAGTAGTTATAGTACTAAAGTGAATTTTAGGGAATTTTATGGTTAGCATGTGCATATCAATGTTTTCGTTTGGCACTATCTTCAAATAATGATCACGCAGAATCCTAAATAACGGTCCTCAACAGAAACAAATCGTTTTCGTTTTTTATCAAATTGTACAAATATTTTATAATCAATTGATGAATTTAATTTAATAAATTTTTTTTGTACGTGAATATTTTTCGTAAGATAACCGTTATGCTGTCTTAAAATTATGTATTTAAATTTATCTATATTTCGCCTACTAAAATTAGCAAAGAAAATGATGCCATGAATTTATCTACTATGCAAATTTTTATTTCGTTTAATTTTTTTTTTTTTTTTTTTTTTCTACAATGGAGATCAATTTATATGTACTTTTAAGAGTTAGTGAGAGTTGTTGTGTTCGGATAGATTGTGTGATCGTTGGTTGTGCGGGTGGATGTTAGTCGTTGTCTGATCAATGGGTTGTAGATAAGGTGTTGGTGCTGTGTTTCGGATGTATAGGTGTTTCATTGTGTGAATAAGATGTGCTATATGGTGATTAATGGTTTTGTGCATCTTATCGTGGTGTCGAGGTAGGTGGTTGGTTTTGTGAGATGCTTTTGGTTCCCGGTTTTTTGTATTGCATTTTTTGTGACACCCTTGAATAGATGCTTCGTGAATATATTAATTTTGTCTTCACAAATTTTCACTGCTTTTGCCTATATTTTTTGATGTATATAGATTTCTTACATATTTGATGCACTTTTTCATTTGTATTTTTGTTGTGGTTATCGTGTTTTTTTATGTCTGAGTATAGTGTCCTACCTTTTTTTCTATTACGGTATAGTATACCCACTTAGTTAGTTTTGGGTATTTTTTGGATCTCCATTTATCTTGGGAATCTTGGGTTCATCTGATGATTATGGTATTTGTAGTGTTTTTTTGTAATTATTTTTTATTTTTATTTATCATTTATATTTAATCGTCAAGGTTGTGATGGTTAGTGATTATTTTTTTTTTTGTTATACGTGACAAGGAGCTATATAGTTATATTTGATTTTATTTTTCTCTAAAATTATCCATCTTTTTTACTTCTAATTTTATAATGTTATTTTTTTATAGTGAGCCGATATAATATATATATAGTACAGTATATTTTATTATTATTATTAATTATGTTATCGATATTATAATATATGATTATATTGTATATATATTGAGGGTTGTGTGATCAGCGTATTCCGTGATCAATTAATTGGTATGCTATAAGTGAGGGTATTTATAGTTAGGTGAGTCGGGTGGGTTTTATTTATTTACGTTCTATTTATTTCATAGTGTATTAGCCCGGTCTGTTCGCTTACGGTTATTCCGTCACTCTGTTTTTATCAGGTCTTATGGCTCCCGAGGATGCAGGAGATGAGACCGTGAGGAGAGAGAAGAGATGAGAGAGATGAGAGATATTCCCTCGCTCATCCGAAGCCTCTCCATCACATCTCGACAGTCAACTCGATTACCTGATCTTGCTATATATGTCTTCTATTAACGAAGTTTTTTATAAGACATTTTGTGAAGAATTCATTCGCGGTCGTTTTGGCTCACGAAACCGCTTTCTTTACAAATGCGTAAGAATTTGTTCTTAGTCTGAGCGTAAGAGCAAAATGCTAACAATTCGAAGGAAACGGCTCAATTTTTCGCAAAAAAATATATATAGAATTGTTAAGTCGTAACATCTACTGCAACGAGTTGTTAAAGATACGGATCAATTTCTATAGATGTTAATTGTCCACGCTATATATATGCACGAGAGGAGGCGTCCTATGGATTATAATATACATATTATACTATTATATATGATATATATAGTATATATATACTATACTACTAACTATAATTATATATTATATATATATATATATATATATTTTATACTTTAATATATATATATCAGTTTCTGTGGTGCTTTAGGCTGAGTCAGGGGCTTGAGCATCACTCAGCTGTATAATATATTATTTAGCTCGTATGATATCGTGATAAGGCTCTAGTGGTGAGAGTATAGAGAGATTGACTATACCTCCCCTGGTAGTGTGTAATGGTGGTAGCGAGGGTGATCTATATATATATATATATATAATATATTATTTGTTATTTTTATATAATTTATTATATAATATATTATATATATATATACATATATGTTTTATATATTATATATATATATATAAATATATATATATATATATATATTGCAGAATACGAGTAAAATGTTTTTATACTGAAAAATAATTTGATATTTATTTTTTGAAGAAAATAATTTCATATTTATTGTTTTATTTATTTATTTTTTAAATATTAAATAAAACTTCTGGCAGTAACTTACAACTCACCGTTAATTTTTAAAGATTTTTCTCCCTTTCATTTCAACGTTAAATTGTCAAAAACAGTCCGTGGTGATACTTATATAGATACAATGTACAATTTATCATTTGTGACATCATCGATGCAAATATACAATTAATTATTTGTGACGTCATCGATGCAATATACAATTAATTATTGTAACCTCATCCACCAATGAAACAGTTTCTGTGAAGGGAAATTTTGCCAATCATGATGTACCATTTGATTAAGATACGTTATTTTAAAGTTATCTCATTAAATATGTTTTTATAGATCATCTCTCCTAAGGTCATTTAGGTATTTAGATCATCTCACAAGATACAGTTTTTAGATCATCTCATAAGATAAATTTATTTAAATCTTCTTATAAGACTCGGTTTTTTTTTTTTGGTTTTTTTTTTTTTTGGTTTTTTTTTTTATAGATAATCTCTTAATTCAGATTCTTTTTAAAAGATCATTTCATAATTCATGTTTTTTTTTTTTTTAATTATCTCATGAATTATTTTTAGATTTGATAAAAGCTTAATATTCTATTGATGTTATATTACTCCATTAGTAGTTCAACACATGAGAATAAATTAGAAATTAGAGAAAAAATTTTAAACACATTATTTTTATTTACGACTCAGATCATTTAGCTTGTTTTACTAGTTCTCTTTTTATTAAATTTGTACATAGCAAAAACTTAGAAATAATATATATATAATGATATACGGTATATATATTATATATAACTTATATATTATATATATATATAAGTATAGTATATATATTATACTATATATATAGTATATGGTCTGGATGGATTATATGGATATTATATATATTATATATATCTATATATATATTAGTGTTTTATATATATATATAGTATTTTATATAGGGAACAATTTAGTTGATATTTATATTATGGGGAAATACAGTAACATGTATCAGTGATGAGGTGAGGGGTAGGGACTAGATTTATATATATAATATATATATATTAGTATATATATATATATTATATATACGTATTATATAATATTATTAATATATATATATATTTTTTATATATATAGTATGATAAATATAGTATAGTATATATAGTACTATGATATATAATATATAACTATATAACTTAGTATATATATATATATATATATATTTATATAGTGTAGTAGCTATAGGATTACATATATAGCTGAGTATATATATATAGTATATATATATATATATATATTTATATATATATATATATATATATATATATAATATATATACGCTTATATATATATATATAACGTACTATTGGGAGTAGCTGGTAGGGTATAGCAGGCGCTATAGGTATCGTACCGGACCGCGGCCGGTATATAATAAATGACGGACGCGGTTACAGTAGGCTATATAGGTATACCGGTTACGGTATATATATATATACTCAGTTAACAAACCGTCGTGAAAACACCTTGAAAATAACAACAGACAGATACTTTTAAATTTATATCTATCTATCTATTTATCTATCTATCCATCTATCTATCTATCTATCTATCTATCTATCTATCTATCCATCTCTATCTATCTATCTATCTATCTATCTATTCTCTCTTTCGGAAAAGTCAAAGTTCGACTTTAGATTATTTGCTTTCATCATCAAATTTTGAATCATTCATGTAATAAACATGTTTTTTCATTCTGTTTCCGTTCTGTTTTTTTATTTTTTTTTTTTTTTTTGTTTTTTTTTGTTTTTTTTTTTTTTTTTTTTTTTTTTTTTTTTTTTTTTTTTTTTTTTTTTTTTTTTTTTGTTTTTTCTTTCCTTTTGAAGGAACTCTTAAGGGAAAAATATTTTTGATTTCTCACAAATAGTTGAATGTTGCATCATTTAGAATAATTAATTAGTAATTTCTCTTCAAAGAGAAATTATACATTAAATGATTACAACTGTCAGTCTTATAATAATATAAAAATTAATATATTGCTATTTAAATTCATATAATATATATATTATATATATTATATATATATATATATATATATTCTTTTTGATATATTATATATAATAATATTTACCGTATATAGTGAGACTATATATATATATATATCCGAACGCCGCACGTAACCATGGGGTTGAGGGGGTTTCAACCCCGCTTAAGTTATTTAATCGATCAAAATTTTTTGATGGCTTGGGTGTTTATTTAAATTTATAAGATTAAAAAAAAAATCAAAGCAAAATATGAGTATATATTAATAGAAAAGGAGAAAGTCACTTTGTGGCTCGTGAGTAGTTATCTAGTTGCTCTTAAAAGCACAAAAGGAAAATCTCTAGCGGAGGTAATTAAACGAAGGCTGAAATAGTTTTTTTCTGATTGAACAATGATATGATGGTGAGGCAGCAATGAAGAAATGTTTTAGAAGGTCTTAAACTGTTAAAAATATCCAACGGCATTGCATGTTCACTGCTGTTCACATTCCTGTGGAGTATAACATTAGAAACTCTAATGCATGGCACAGAGAATGCAACTTGGTACTATTTTAAGTTACCACGGCTGACTGACTGTTTTAATAGGAATATTAGTAATGAGTTCCCCAGAGACAAAATGCAAATTATCACGAATGGATGAAACAATGTGGGGTGGAAAATTACAATGGGTTTTTACGATTTAGAGAATTTTTCAAAGCAGTTGTTGAAATTTTAAATTCACAGAAAAAAAAATTATATCAAGTTGACATAAAATTTTCCATCAACGCCGGTTCCTCTCAGGAGTTAAAATTTTACATCAAACTAGTGTATTACGAAACCAATCGAATGAACACGGTTAATTCACAGCAATATATTAATATTTTCTTACGGAATCACCGAACATATGTATATAATGCGTATCAAAAGTAAAATCCATTAAATGTTATATTTAACTTCCATAAGATACATAGCTTGATATGGAATTAGTTATATATGGATCAAGATGTTGAACCTTCTTCAAAAACCACCTCAAATCTTTTGAAATCTGTAATTAACAGTAAATTGATTATAAGTTAAATTACAGCATCAACTTTATTCTCCTTCACTCTCCCATTGTCTACTACATTGCATTCTCCATTATTAGTGACGACATTAGTTCTTAATCATAATGAAAATGTGAAGAAGAAGAATTTTATTTCTACATAAATATTTTATATATATATATAGGTAATATTATTATTAATAGATTAATATAGATATAAATATATATATATAATATATATATATATATATACTATATTCATTATATAATACTATATATATATTAATAATATATATTAATATTAATTTAATATAATACTATATATACTATAGTACTTTATATATTTATTTATTTACTATATATTTATTTTATACTATATATACATACCAGACTGGCCGCTAGCCCGAACTTTTTTCGTGAAGGTGTTAGATTAAGATTAATATATCATATATATATTTAAGATAATGTGTACTTATATACATAATTATTATATATTATTTATCTTTTATAAACAAATTATATATAGTATATGTAACATATATACCGTGATATATATATATATTTACTATATTTTTATATATTATATATTATACTATATATATAATTTTTATTTATTTCATATATATTCTATACTTATATTATTATATTATAATATTATAATTTGTAATATATTATACATCTTCAAGACTTCGAAAATAAAAAAGTCTAAATTTGATTGCAATAACAAAATTAAAGAAAATGTGTTATTCATTTTATTTATATAAAAATTTTCTTTATCATAATCTCTTAACAGTAAATCTCTTAACAACTCCTTTCGTTTATATTGTGTAAGTATGATGAAATGAACACTCATTAAAGCCATTTCTGTTGGGTTTTCTTCTCCTGTAGAATTGAAAAATGTGTGTTTAAACCTTTTCAGAGCTAAGAGAAATATTTTTTTAAAGTGCAACTTTGTGGGGTTGTTAGGTAAATGCTGAATCTTTAGCAAACCAAATCCATGTTTTTTTTTATGCCCAAATTCAAAAAATATTTTCATAGATGTGGGATGGAAATGAGTGACTATATAAATAATAGTGACTATTGATCTATGGCCTACGAACTTGCTCTCTAAGTGATTTAAAACGTCATCAAGATAAAAAGAAAATTGTATTTGAAAAATGATCTGTTACATTTCACACTTTTTCGGACATTTTTTATTCTCTTTATGTTTCATTTTATATAACTTTGTTTTTGATATTTTAAAATGTTTGAAATGTTTCATTCGTTGTTTGTTTTTGATAAATCTTGGAAAATAAACATCACATTTTCAATATATTAAGAAATATTGCTGTCATTAATTATTATGGAGTACTGCAATGGTAGTAGCATAATGGAAGATGGTGAGGAGGCAGTATATATGATTAAAGGTTTGAATTATCATAAATAAACTTATAAAAAAATTTGCATTTTTTTGATTACAAAAATTGATTTTTTAGGAATTGTTTTAAATATTTTTGATATAATATGCATCGTTCAAAGAGGATACAAACACACTTCAAGGTAAAAATGATGGGGTCTAACACTTGAAAGTAACATACCACCTTTTACAACCATTGGAATAGATTGTTTTGGTCCATTTTTTGTGTCTGGGAATTTTTCCTATTTTTTTTTCCTATTAATAATAGTACCTAGTTGCCAGTTCGCTGTGCCATATTTAAGTTTCCCCTATGTGTATAGTAACTCCGTTTTCACATGGATGTTGATAAAGCAATTAATGAACATTATAAGCCGATGGGAGCATTTCGTGGACAGCTTAATAGCACCCTCTGAAACTTTTCTTCATGTTTGCTTCTACATTACTTAGCTTGTGTACTCTGCATACGGGCAGTGAGACAAGATGAGGTCGCTCTAATATATCTTGTCATATGCAGGCATAAGGTTCAGAAAGACACTATTTATTTTTTACAGCGTTGTGGTAGTGTTGACCCTCCTTGACCTCCAGATTTTCTCTTACTGGTAATCGCTTTAACACAACTTTCACTTAACCTAAGTAATTCTTCACTGAACTACAAATATTTGTTTTCGTCGTCTTCCATTAATTATATTCTTTTCAATTACTATTATTATCTGATACATTATTTTAATTTGGATAGTTTATTATTAATAATATTATACTATTAATTTTGTTTTCATTAACTTTTATTAATATTATTAAAAATTAATGGGTTGAGGAGGATTTAGTTCTTATTTCGAAAAAATTTTAATCGCTCAAAATAAATTTCGGAGGGGTTTAAACCCCCTATTAAGGCCCACTTGTGTCTTTGCCTTCGTAACTCACCTATAGCCTAATATAATATACATACATAATATATATACATATACCTATATATATACATATCAATACTTACATTATTATATATATATACCCCCTATACCTTTACCCTACCCCTAATACCCACTACCTCCCTACCCCACTACCTTATTTATATAGCTACACCTACCACCCCTATATAATATATATATATTATAATATTATAATATATTATCATATCAAAATATGAATGTTACTAATCCTCTGCTTAGATATTGGCATTTATCTACTATGATCGTAAATGGTAGAGGGAGAGGTTTCTTTTTTTTGTTTTCTAAATCATATGACTTTTCATCTGTCCCTTTGTCTATTTTTACCTTCTCAAAGCCAAAAAGGTTCTCTCAGAAAATGCTTTCCCAAAAATGAAGCCCAAGTCTTAATCGCGCTTCTTATTCTGGCAGCATCCAAATCACCTCCTCATCGGAGATGTTATTTTTTTTTTCTTATATATATTTTTTTATATCTTTTTTCTCAGACTCTTATCTTTATAGTTCCTGGCTTTACTTTCTTTACCCTTTTTATGATTTTTATTTTTCACTTTTGTAATTCCTTTTATATTTAGCTTTTATTCTCGGGCTTTTCCTTCTTATTTCCCCTTTATCATTCTTTTTATTTTTTTTCTTACATCTTGTATCGTTCATTTTTTATTTTTTTTCTTATCTTTGTGTAGTTCATTTTTCCTTTTTCCTCTGTATGACGTGTAGACTTTTCTTATGTAGATTTCTTATAAGCGTATTTTCCTTTTTAGCGTACGGGGTTTATATTTTGTATTCTTTACGCCTAAGTAGTATTCATTTGCAGGATGAAGAGTTAATGAAGCCTTCCTATAGATGTGACTTCCTTATCTTCAATTTTTTTTTATTTATTCTATATATATATATATTATATATATTATAATATTATATTTACTTACTTATATATAATATTTATATATATATTATATTATATATATATATATATATATATATATACTATATATATATATTATATATATTATATTAAAACATTTAAATGGGAAGAGTTAAAGTTAATTTAACTTTACCTTTTGTATGATTCATGCGATACATGAAATCATTATACCCTTCGGTCTTGTGCTATTTATGCCTGAGTCTATCTCCCCAACACTTCAACAAAAGTTGGGTTCAAAGACTAGTTTCACCATATAGGGAACGAGCTCCCTTCAAGGCGATCATCGACCTTAGGATCACTGGTCCAATGGGTTTTTCCGTCCTATAACACCTTTACTCCCGCTCCTGTCTCTCTCTTATATTGTAGCATCATTGTTTTAAGGTATATATATATGATAGTATATATATATTTATATATATATCTATATTTCTATACGTTATATATTATATATAATACTATTTATATATATATTTATAATATATATATACATTTAAGTCCGTGCAGAAAATGTGTGAATATAATTACTGATGATGAAAGTACTTCTGTTCTTCAGCATCATGAAAACCTCACACATTATAAATATAATTACAAAATAAGTATTTATTAACAAAAATATCGAACTAAGACCCTATTCCGAGAGTGCATATTTAGTTCGCCCTCTCCTCAATTCAGTAGCTCAGTACTTAAAAGACTTACTTTAAAATGTAAGGACAAAATAGTTCTATATTTCCTGTCTTAAATCTTTAATGAAGTTTAAGTTACGTTAGCCTAATGAGGAGCAGGTCGTGTTAATGTCCTCTCGAAAGTCTAGTTCGTGTTTTTTATTGATTGTCATTATTTTGGTTTTTATTTAATGTGGGTTTTCGTTTATATATATATTATTATCTATTATTATTATATATTCTCAATTAACAGAAGAAAATTTGTGTATATCATTTTGTACTAGAATTTACGTTATTTTAGTATACATATATATATATATACTATCTACTTTTTTATACTAGATATAAATATATTACATCCTTTATATTTATGCACTACACTTTCAGGCCTTTTTTTATTTAATTCTTATTGTACATCCTATATAAGTTTTTCCTACTAGTAATATAATTGACTTAACTTTTTGATACCGTGCACACTATATTGTTTATACTTAATATTTATAGTTCTATATTATTCTTATATATTTATATTCTTATATTTTTTATTATACATATATTTATATATATTTTATAATTCTAATATTATAATAAATTATTAATATTAGTATAATGTTTATGTATGGAGCTTGCATTGAGCTAGGGGAGATAATGACGGGACAACAATATACCGTAGACAGTCACTATACATTTATAGCTACTTAGACGTATACTATTATAATCCAGGTATACCCCATTTATACAGGTAACACATAACTACCACTACATATATACTAGAACGTGACCCAGTCATTATCTTTAACTCTTATATATATATCATGCTATAAGTATATAATGTCTTATTCTGCTATATCTCTCTTTATTATATTATCTACGTTCTGACCGTCGTTGAAGTCGGATACTTAATCTATGCATTCTGAGTCTTATATTTATATTTATTATCGTAATCCATTTGGAGGTGAGTGTGGTGTTAAATTGGTCTTTCCGTGCTACTTTCCTGTTTGTTGAATAGTGTTTGATTGTTGGTTCGTGTGGTGTGTATGTGTGTTTGCCGTGGTTGTGATCTGCGTGGGTTATATAGTGGTGTATGTGTCGGTTGTTGTTTTGTGTTTGTGGTGTTAGGTTAATATTCTTGAGTTCATTGCGGTCTTCACTGGGGGCATGAAAGAAGGCAAAAATTGATTCTCATTACAGGCAGTAAAGTTTATGTAGTAAATATTTATTATCACGTATTTTCCACATAGACTAAATCTGAGTCAAACACCTTTGAATATGTTATTTCCAAAATGTTTCCAGTTTCAGTTTACTGCGTATATTATACTTATAGAAATTTTCCTCTGTAAAATCATCTTAATTGCACAATAAAGAACTCAGATATCTTTGAAATAAGAAGACATTTTGAGAGAGAGAGCGGTTATAGTATAATGTCTTCTGAGCGTGCAAGTGCATGAACTTCCCGAATCTTCCTAAAGAGATGCAGGGTTTATATTTCTTTATACCTACTATACTACTAACGCGGAATAAACGCTGTTTCATATAAATACACTTACCTTGGGTTGGGCAACAGTTATCCTCAAACAGCTAATTATTACTTCGTCTGCTATATATATTAGGTTATTATTATATTAGTTATTATATATATATATTATTATATAGGTATGGATTACTTGTATTACACTCAGAGGCCCTTATTAGTAATAACAGTGGAAGGTGGTATCTGAGTTGATGATCCGGGATTGTATTTTATTATTGTGTTTCTTTCTATTCATTCTATTACTCTTTATTTCTGGTGTGGTCTGTCATTTACTGTAAATACATTGGTGACCTCGGGATGCCGCTGGCCGGCGGTCTCCTCATCACTTCTAACTACTAGCTTTCTGCTTAGGCATCTTTCTTTTTTACGTGTTTTTCGGTTTATAGTTAGATATAATTGGTTGTCAAAGAGTGCAGAGCATTTTCAGTATGTTAACACTAAATAGTATATAGTATTATTATACTCAATACTCGTTCATTATTTAATATTTTATAATATATACATATATAATTTTACTTATCAATATACACATATCAGTATACGTATATATATATTATTATATTATATATTATTTATATAGCCGTATACCACTTATCACTTATTATTTATAGTATATACGTCTATACCAGCCTTCTTAAGTTTTACTCACTTTTTCCGCTCTAATTCATTTCTCCTTCTTTGTGGTCCACTTGGGTCCCTAGGTATTATTTATTTATGAATTTTGTAATATAACGTGCGGCTTTGACGCCTCTGTGTCACTGTTGTGGTAACGCTTCCCGGGTGGTCATTGTCTTCGCTCCGTTCTCGTTCGGCTAGTGGAGTGCTTGCGGGTCGGCTCCGGTCTACCGCTTCCGGGCCTTTCCGGCTTTGCCGGCCTCCGGACCGGGCACCGGTCCGGCTGCGGCTCCCCGGTCTGTATTCTAATGATCTTTCACTGATATACAGCCCTACACACCTCCACGTTCGGTTCTCCTCCGGAGCCACCATCATGGACAATTGGTAATCATACATACAAACCTATCATGCTTAGGACTAACATATCAAACACTTTTCTATCCCTTAACCACCATGTGTATTCGCTTGTTCAGATAGCTCACCTTAACCTAGTAGTCAAAAATCGTAACGACTTCAATGTCCTCTATATCTCACGGGTCCATTCCACTCACTTCTCTTGCTCGATTAGTTCACTGACATAATTACTACCACCCCCACCCACACCTTAACCACATTTTCCTACTACGAATACGCCATACTGCCTAAAAACCTGACCTATACTTGTATTTAATTATGTATTTCTATTTTATTATTAACTCGCACATATATTATTATTATATCTATTATGCTAGTTATTATTATTATTTATTTATTAATTATTATTATTAATTATTATTATATTATTATTGATATTATTATTGGTTTGACTTTATTATTGATTGACACCACTATTAAATATATATATGTTATAATAGCTACAACTATTATTATTATTATGTTATATTGAGAAATTAAATTAATTTTAATATTATTATTATTATTATTTCATTCATATTATTATTTATTATTAATTTATTATTATTATATTATTATTTATTAATATTATTTTAATTATTAGATTATTATTATTATTTTTTTTTATTATTGATTATTATTATTATGTATTATTATTTATTGATTATTATTTTTATTGATTATTATTATTATTATTAATTTATTATATTGATTATTATTATTATTATATATTATTATTATTATTCTGGTTATTGTTTGGTATTGTTATTACTTTATCATAGTACATCTCAATATATTTTTATGTAGTATTTCTCTATTGTTATTTATGATTTAATTTTTATTAATAAATACTTACGTCTGAGGCAGTTCGGGGTCTCTCCATCGTCTCTCTCCTCTCTCTCTCTTCCGTCTCGTTCTCTCGTCTCTCGTCGTCTATCGTCTCGTCTCTCTCGTCTCAATTCTCTCTCGTATCCTCTCTCCCGTCCTATCCATTGCTCTTCCTCTCTCACATCTGCCTCTTCCTCGCGTCCCTCTCTTTTCTCTTTCTTCCTCTCTCTCTATTCTCTTCTCTCGCTCTCTCTCTCCTCGCTCTCTCTCTTTAACTATTGGTCGTAATGTTTATTAATTATTACTATTTGTGCTTATCTAATGATTATCTTAATTACTGTTAGACTATTCCCATTATTAATAGGTGCCGTTTTTAACTATTATTATTATTGATTATTAGATATGTATTAATATTATTATTATTATTAACTCTATTATTATTATCTATATGATTATATTATTATTATATTATTATTATTATTATTATTATTCATTATTTATTATTATTATTATTATTGATTATTATTAATTATATATATTATTGTTATTAATTTATAACATAGATGAGTTTTTATATATATGGTATCTAAAATTGGAATTTTTTTAGGTACAAAATATTTAATTACATCTAGTGAATGATTTTTAAGAATTATATGACTAATTATGGTGAAAAATAATGGCCCCCCAAAAAAAAAAAAAATTGTGTTAAATAATTATATCTTGAGAAATTTTAAATTATTTTCATTATTATTATATGATTATTATTATTATTATGATTATTCATTATTTAATTTTAATTTTATTATTATATGAATATATGTATTGTTTATTTATTATTTAATGGATTCAATATTATTATTGATCTGTCCACTAATCTAGTCCGGTCGTATTATCTATCCGCAGCTTCTTAACTCATTCTATCTACATGCTTTCTCTCTATCATAATCCTATTCTACCCTATCCTTATCACAAATACTTCCTATCTCCTATGTACCTACTGTTTATCTATATCCATATCTAAAGTCTATATAATTCTAATCGTGTATGACTCCTATTCGTTTTTTTTTCCCAAACCCTTCCAAAGATCTATACTCTATATTTTGTGTGCGTGTAAGTCATATCTATGAAGATTCTATTGTGGCTAATTCCTATGCTATATATCTATCTAACTAGACTATCTCTGTCTATCCTCCCTAATTTTCTATTCTATGTGCTATATAGCATAGTTATGGCCTTCTGAGACAACATCTTATCTCTATCTAATCTCTCTATCTAGTCATATTTATCTTCATTAGGGTCATATCATGTCGTATCGTATTGCTATCTATTCCTATTCGTGTCTATCATTCTATCTTATCTACTCTCTATCTTATCCTGCTATGTCTATCTATAGTTATTAGATCTAGATCTAATCTAGATTCTTTCTAACTAAATTTTTATGCTTATTAGATCTATCTATTCAGGCTCTTGTACTATTTATTCTATGCCTCTCTTATCTGTCTATGTATGTATAATATCTATCTGTGATACGTGATGGTATTCATTCTGAACAGGTACTGAACAATCAAAGGAATCATAATTATTATATTTTTTGGTTCTAAAACTCATAGTAACGCCTCTCCTACCCCATTTTCATGATCGAGACGAGATATACATTGGTCGATCGGTGAAATAGGCTGTGGTCGTCGGCTACCAATTATATCCATACTGTCCTCCTATTTTTATGTATCTGTAATGAGGGTTAATAGGTCCTATAATACGCCTATACCTTTTCATCTAAGTCTCTACTCTATCTAAGTCTATCTACACTAGGAACTCAGTAGTCTATCTATCCTCTCTAATCTATCTATGTCTGATCCTCTACCACGTATCTATCTATCACTCTATTCTATCTATCTTCTCTCTCTATCCACTATCTATCTATCTATCTATGCTTGTCTTTTCTATCTATCTATCTATTCTAAATCTCTCTACTCTACTCTCTTCTATCTAATCTTCTCTATCTAATAAATCAATCAGCATCATCAATCGAACACATCAATCATCATCTAGTCTAGCTATCTTATCTTTATCTTCTTTTACTCTATTCTATCTATCTATCTACTCTATCTAATCTATCTTCGTATTCTATCTACTAGTCTCCTATCTTATCTACCATTTCTTCTAATCTATTTGCTCTTCGTCTTCTATCTCTAAGTCTCACTTCCTCTATATCTCTATCTCTATTATCATACTTAAATATATTAAGTATTTTCTCTCTATCTCTATCTCTTATCTCTCGATCTTCTATCTATCTATCTATCTATC
Organism: Trachelipus rathkii; assembly: GCA_015478945.1. Lineage (NCBI taxonomy): Eukaryota > Metazoa > Arthropoda > Malacostraca > Isopoda > Trachelipodidae > Trachelipus > Trachelipus rathkii. Next base: position 77,445 of record JABUQX010018169.1, read on the forward strand.
TCTATCTACTTATCTATATCTATCTTTACTATCTATCTAATCTATCTAACTATCTATCTAATCTATCTATTAATCAACTAATCTACCTTACCTCTATCTATCTTTCTATCTCGTCAACTCTTCTCCCAGTCAATTGTAAAAGAAAGAAAAGACAAATCTTTTTTTGTTTTTATAGTTATATATTATCTTATCTATATTATATATATATCTAATATTTAAAATCTATTTATTTTTTTATCAATCCATCTAAGGTCTATCTATACTTTTGTTACTTCATATCATCTATATCTATCATCTTATATCCTATCTCTATCTGTCTATCTATCTAGTTTCCTATCTTATGTTTATGTTTATATTTGTTTGTTCTAAGACAAAAAAAAAACCATCCAATCCCCACTACCATTTTATCTCTCTATCCTAATCTATCTCTTCTATCTATATCTAACTTCTTGTAATCTCTCTCTTCTTGGTCTATCCTAATTGATCCTTATCTAAATCTATCAACTCTAATTCTAACTATGCTATCAACCAGTTCTAATTTCCTACTATCTAAATCTTCTAATCTAACCCTATCCACACGCTACTTATTTCCTCTAAAATTTTTAACCACTGTGCTAGTTAAACTATTCCCCCTCCCCGCTCTGAACTATTTAAATTTTACATCCCATGAAAAATAAAGTGATCATAATCTTAGAAATTGGCGTGGCTTGGATGACC
>JABUQX010018170.1:0-2500 GCA_015478945.1 Trachelipus rathkii
CAACAACAAGGTATGACGCTTGGCTTTTTCCTATATATTTTATATGAAATATGAAGATCTACCCGTACGCCCACCGCTTTTCAATTTACTCTTAGGAACAGAGTAGGAAGGAAAATTTCAAAATGAAATTAATTATTATAATTGTTATTACTAAAGTCAGTGATTTTCTTAATTTTAATTTATGAAACAGTTTCTTAAGTAAACATTTATATAAGATTTCTAATAATCTATCATTAGTTTACCATTTTAAATATTTATTATTTAAATCTAAAAATATTGGGTAGGAGCTACTTACCCTACCCTGATGTATACGCCGCTGATATATATATATATAATATATATACTATTATATATATATATAATTATATATAATTATTATAAATATATATATATATATATATTATATATATATTTTTTTTATATAATGATTTATATTATATATATATATATACTATAATATACTGAATATTTATTTATTTAATATTATAACTTTATATAATAAAGAAAGGGAAAAATCTGACTAATTTTCCCCTTTATTTTTCCAAGTTATAATTTTGCATGTAAATTATTTATTTGAATGTTCAAAGTGTAATTCGTGATCCTTTTCTCCTGATACATTAGCATCTTTAGTCGCTCTCTATGCTGATGAAGTAGGGACTTCAAACTCTCTTCTTGCTATAAATGTTATGTATGGGAACTTCTCTTTTTTACTACTTCACCTTCACCTTCACTACTTCACCTTTCTCTTCTGTAGCCTTTGGAGAAATTTATTTTCATTTATACATTGGTTTCTTATTATTTACTTACATCTTCTGTTGGTTTTGGTAGTATGATAACTTGAAATTCTTCTGCGATAGCAAATCATGTAGATCTGTTGAATGTGCTGACGTTGATGGTAATGAGGATTCACTCTCAGGGTTTCTACTTGGAGAAGAATTTATTGAGGTCGGAGATGATGACTGTTCCACATTCTCAAACACACATTAATATCTTCAAATTTGTTCCCTATTTCGTTTTTCATTTCATCTTTAATCTACTTCCAAGCATTTTCATTATTTTTAAGTTTAAAAAAAAAAATACTCATTTTATATCATTGATCAACATGTTATAGCACTAACATCATGACCACGGCTGTATTAAATATTTAATCCATACTTTCAAATCACTGCTCTCCAAAAAAACCTTCTTCAAGAATTTCTAAAGTTTGAATTTCTCTGTTTGCACACCACTATTCGTAATCATCACAAATATATGAGAAGAAACGAACTAATGCTCTGACATAAGCTATTACAGAAGACAACATTGATTTTCATCTAATTATTACGTTGATTATCATAAAATGACTGAAATAATATGAAAACTAAAAGTAATTCTGCGTCATTTGCAGTTAAGACAGGAATATCAGCTCTCTTAAGCTTTTCGGTGCTTTCCAGCATTACATATGTGCTATTCCAGTATGTTGGAACATCTGGAATAATAATAATAATAATAATAATAATAATAATAATAATAATAATAATAATAATAATAATAATAATAATAATAATAATAATAATAATAATAATATTATTATTATTATTATTAATATTTTTATTATTATTAATACTATTATTATTATTATTGTTATTATTATTATTATTATTATATTATTATTATTCATTTATTATTTATTATTTTTATAATTTTTTATTTTTTATTATCTTATTATTATTATTCCCCATTACACTTTAAGAAACTTGTTAGTTTAACATCTATTATAATTTTTATTATTATTACATTTAATTAATAATAAATAAAAATAATAATAATTAATAATAATAAATAGTAGTAATAATAATAAATAATAATAATTATATAATAATGAATAATAATAATAGTACTCAATGCATAAAACTAAATAATAATATAATAATATAATAATCATAATAAATAATAATAATAAATAATAAGAATAATATAATAATAATAAAAAATAATAAAAAAAATTGTAGTTACTTTTGATCACATTTATAATATCAAATGATGATCATATATATATAGATATAGTATATATATATTATATATATATAATATATATATTTATAATATAATATATATATATATATATATAATATATATATATATATATTATTATAATATATATATATATATATATATATATATTATATATATTCATAAAAATGCCTAAATTTTGAACTTATTAATAAAAGACTTAAGCCTCCATAAAAAAAAATTGTTTATAAAATTTCTCTCTTAGTGTGATTGTTGCTGGCGCGTTCTTCTCTTTCCACAGATGAGAAAGTTCAGAGCGAGACATTGCCCTCTCTCTCTCTCTCTCTCTCTCTCTCTCTCTCTCTCTCTCTCTCTCTCTCTCTCTCTTCTCCCTCTTCTCTCTCCTCTCTCTCTCTCTTTCCTCTCTCTCTCTCTCTTCTCCTCCTCTCTCTCTCTCTCTCTCTCTTTCTCTCTCTCTCCTACTCTTCTCTCTCTCACTCTCTCACTC
>JABUQX010018170.1:15000-17500 GCA_015478945.1 Trachelipus rathkii
CCCTCCTCCTACTCATTTTCTCCTCTCACGTTTCCCATGTCTTTACCTGTGATTACTCATGATCGGATGAATGAGATCTATGAACGCCCAGGAAGGCTGGTGGTCCGGATGGCTTTCCTCCCCGTTGTTTGGGAGGTGTGCTTCTGAGGCTGGCGCCTGTCCTTCGTTTCAACTTCTACTCTCTATGTCTTATACTAATACTTTTCCTTCACTTGTTGGTATCGCGCATATTGTCAAACCGATCCGAAAAGGTAGCCTCTCTGATCCTTTCAACTATCGCCCTATAGCTCTCACTGTATTCTATCTAAATCTTTGAAACTCTTCTTAACTCTCATTTCCTGGATCATCTGGAGTCTCATTCCCTTCTTTCAGATCATCAGTATGGCTTTCGTCGCTCGAGGTCAAACTGGTTGACATTACTTCCTATCTAACTGGTTTATGGTCTTCTGCCCTTAGGACTATGGGGATCTTGTTTGGTGGCGCTTGACATATCCAAAGCTTTGACAGGGTTTGGCACGCGTCATGCTCTCTAAGCTCCTTTCTTGGGTTTCTTCCATCTCTTTGCTTACTCTTGTCTAGTTTCTCTCCGATCACTTCATATCAGCATTCGTTGATGTAGCGTCCTCTTCCTCCTTTCCTGTCATTTGTGGTGTTTCCTCAAAGTTCGTTCTATTCTCCAACTTTATCCTCTTTTCATCAACGATCTCTCAAAGCGTACTTCACTCTGTCTCACCTTATGTTGGGGGGGCAGATGACTCAACCCTTCCACATCTTCTACTCACTTCAAATCTGCTCCCTCTTTTGCTTCTAGCAGTTGCCTCTCGCTCAAGCTTTCGGATTCTATCCTTTGTCGATTCTGGATGGGATTTCCGGTGCGGGTCACCGCAACTTAGTTAAAGTTCAACTCTTTAAAAACTCAACTTCTTTACATCTCCCTCTCAAAAACACCTCCCAACTTTCCTATTTCCTTCGACGGCTCTAACGTCTTACCTGTGAATAACATAAATATTTTTGTTCTCAACATAACAATAAATTGTCTTGGAAACCTCATATTTCAATGATTGCTAAGGTGGCCTCAAAGAAACTGGGAGTTTTGTTCAGGTTGCGGGAACTTTTTTTCCTCTGCACAGCTGCCTCCAGTTATATAAGGGCCTTATTTGCCCTTGTATGGAGTACTGTTCTTCACATTTGAGGTGGCTCCGGCTCCACCCTTCTTTTGGATAGGGTGGAGTCTAAAGCCTAAGAGACTAATAAACTGTCCCTACTTTCAAACTCTCTTGACCCTCTATCTCTGGGACGTGACGTTGGCGCACTATCTCTTTTCTATAGGTTACTACAGCGGAAGATGCTCAGGGGAGTTGGCGGCTCATTCCACCTCAATTGCGTCGCCCTCGCCAATACAAGGGGTGCCATGCTCTGCATGAATGTTGCGTGAGTATTGAAAACCCCAACTTGTTCGTTGTTGTGCCTCTTTCTTTCCAGCTACTTCTGTTCTGTGGAATCCTTGCCTTCTTCTGTTTTCCCAACTATATTTAATCTCCTCTCTTTAAAAGGCCCACGTCTGGCCCTCACCTTGAGAGATTTGCCTTAGCTGGGGATTTTGGGTGGGGTTTTCCTTGGTTTTTATTTTTCTGCCCCCTCCTTGAAAAGGGCTCGCGCGGCCGTGAGTGGTGGTTAGACTGTAAAAAAAAAAAAAAAAAAAAAAAAAAAAAAAAAAAAAAAAAAAAAAAAAATTCCATGTGTCTGAATAAACATTTGCTCATGTTAATCTATTTATGTTTCGTTTAATGTGTTCGAGTGATTTGTAGAGGTTTGAGGGTTTCCCAAAATAAAAAGTCACAGTTAAGGCATTTTACACAGTAAACACACCACCTGAATGTTGAATATTGTGTTATTATTATGTATTAGGATCGCGGAGATATAATGTATCAGGAAATATGAAGATATGAATTTTAAAAGGTTTGCAATGGTAAAATGTATACTTAAATTGAATCATGAATTAATGAATGATTTAAGGTAGAAAAAGAAGGATAGGAGGGATGGGAAGATGTTGGGACATTGAATGTTAAATGTCTGTTTTTTGACTTTTTTTAATATTTTGCTGTGAGAGACATCATTTAGAACGTGTGAGAACTGTGATTATAAATTGTTGAAAGAGTTGAAAGACAAAGTGGATTTCAGAAATCGTTAGATAAGAGGGGTCGGTAAGAAATTTTTAGTAAGAGCGATATAGTGAATTATAAATAATATTCTATTTTAGATAAAGGGGGGTTGATTAGAAAAAGTGAAGAAATTGATTTTTTCCTGTTAAAACCACTTCTGGGAAAAAAAAAAAATTGAAATTTGCGGGAGGGGAAGATTTGTAAAGTTTGTTTGTGGTGTAGATGTCTGTATGCCGTAGTGCGAGTGTGTGCATCTCTGCATTCTCTGCTACTCTCGTTCATCTCTCTTCTCTCGTACCTCTCTCTCTCTCTTCTTCGTGCACTCTGTACTCTGACTG